>JAVVLW010003185.1:0-10000 GCA_034401795.1 Chaetoderma sp. LZ-2023a | reverse complement strand
GTAATAGGAGACTGCTGCAGGTTCTGCGCCTTTCCGTCCTTATCGAAAACTTATAAAAACTCACGTGGAATTGCCGAAACAACTCCTTTTATACTCCTATGCCGCCTTTGATTTTGAAAGGGCATGCTCGAAGATGAAGATTCAATCGGCATATCTGGAATGGGGCAGGAATCCGGTCACGTGACCAATAACCCGCCCCAACCCCTCCCTCCCCCCACCCTACCGGGCGCATCAAAGATATTTTCCAGACAGAGCCTAATTATGATTTCCATTGCACCCCTTTGTAAGAGTAGTTTCATTGGTACCAAATGAAAGGTCCATATCTCACCTTTCAGAAAATACATGTTGGACATGTTGGTGTGTGATTACCTAAACGGCTACAGAGCTCTGAATACACCTACCCACCAGCAACTTAAACACAATATAACCACCTAGAAATAATCAGATTAGCCATGATAGCCTAATTAATTTTTAAAGAATTCTCACAATATTTAATAATTGACACATACTATACTTATAAACTTTTTAATTAGTATTTTAGCAATACAACATATATTCAGTTTTAATGTTAATTTAATGTTAAAATATTGTGACGTCACAGTACTTAGATGTTTTAAAAAAGGTGCCATAAAACCATTCTACGATGTAGGCCCTAGTATACTAAAACGAATTAATACACAAAGTATAATACGTTTTCATACACATTAAGCATTTGTTTGTTAAAACACATTTGTTCCGGGATAAATTCGAAAAGTGTCATTCAATGTAAAAATAAAATGCATTTCAACTTGAAGCGTAATCTATTGTTTCCGAGAATGTAAATGAAAAGCTGTATAGTAGACGACATGTTGATATTATACGGAGAGCTACCAGCTAAATATTCTATAAGCATTAATACACTGCAGATACTAAGTCCCGGTTATTCCTAAATATACCCATTCAAAAGCACGTCTCAGTAACCAAGGTGTGCATTGCTTAAAATTATATTTTTGCTGGCAAGAGGATACAATTTTATAAAAGATGAATCTAATCAGACATATTTGCAATAGGTTGGGGATGCCATTTAAAAAATGGACCCCAGCCCATGTATAAATATCGGCGCTTCGCCTGTAAAACAAAAACGTTTAACAGAGTTGGGCCAATCGCGACAGAGTACAAAACCAGGCACTGCGCATCATCACTGGTGGAATGAGATCAACACCAATAGAAAAAATGGAGCAGACAGCAGGCATCCTACCACTTAGCAAAGGAAGGGAATGCAAAGCACTGATCCAAGCTGCAAAGTTCAAATCGTTCAGCAACCACCCGATGAAGATCAGGCAAGCACAGCTGTCATCAGGAAGACTTAAAAGCTCAAGTTTTGTGAAAGAGACAAAAGCACTTCAAAGGAAACACCAATAAATGTTACACAAATAGAAGACCCAAACCACACCCTTGATCCTCCACCCTGGGAAAACAAAGCAGAGAGCATAGCTATTCGCACCACAGTACCTCATCTCACAACCAAAGATGAACACAGTGATGTGAGCAAGAAGGCCCTGACCCTAGCCATGCTGGAAGAAATGTACCCGCAGGAGACCTGGATAAGGAGCTACACAGATGGATCAGCCAAAGATGCAATTAGGAGCGCAGGTGCCGGACTGTACATACAGTATCCAAACGGACAACATGAGTCAGCTGCAATACCGACAGGCAAACACTGCACAAACTACAGAGCTGAAGTCGAAGCACTGGTTCATGCAGCTAATACCATCAGCAGAACAGCAGACCATATTGCACAGATTGTCTTTTTATCTGATGCCCGCTCCGTCCTTGAGGCTATCACCAAAGGTAAGCTGCCACAACTTGAAGAAGCACTACAAACCATCAAATGCTTTCGGATAGCACTGCAGTGGATCCCCTCATGCTATGGAGTCCAAGGAAATGAGGAAGCAGACAAGATGGCAAAGGTGGGTGCAGAGGAGAATCAGACAGAAAACATGGTTACCCATACAGAGATGAAGACTATTATCAAGTCACTCTATAGAACACCTCAATCAGAAGATGCCTACCATATCTCTCGAGGCCAGAGCAAGTGACCATTTTTCGTCTCAGAACTGGACACAACAGACTAAACCAAGACATGTACAGGCGGTTCCACCTTACTACATCGCCTGCTTGTCCTTGTGGAGAAGCAGAACAGACCACAGAGCACATGCTTTAATGTTGCAGTACGTATCAGCTGCTGAGAGAAGAGATCTGGCCTTTGTCAACCTCTCTTCTTGAAAAGCTGTATGGGCATGTGGAAGAATTGCAGAAAACCACAGATTTCATCTTGAGAACGGCTCTCCAAGTGTGATAGCAGCGATCGAAAAGAAGAAGAAGAAGACAGAATTAGATGCCCAAACCATCTGCATTATTTTTTAAAAGAGAGCTACTGACAATCTAGTTTCTCCTACACAACATGGCGTACACACATTGTACACATGTATGAAGGGGAACAAGGATGAATCATATAAATCTGCACAGGAGTATGGAACAAACACTGAGGACTTGATTATGTGTTCCTATCAGTTATCACCGTTTATGCTACGAAAACTATACATGACGAGCTTCCTACAATTTGAAGCAATACAGTGCAGAACCATCTACATCACCAGGTCCTATGATCATCATATTACTACCAGGTCAGATGCAACACCGTTCGAGAAGAATAGATGTTTCATTTGCAACCGTGCAAATAAACGCGGTGATACCCATTTGTTAATGTTCTTACTAGACAAAATACGTACAGCAGCCGAGGAAATTGGTGACAGAACACTAGTTCCAAAGGTCTCTGCCTATGATCTTGTAGCATTAGAAGGAAAATATCACAAAAACTGCTTGTCACATTTACTCATCAAAGCAGAATGTTTAAGAGGGCTAGCTGCTGATGCTACAACAGAAAACTCAGATATATTCTCAAACGCATCCGAGCTGCTTCTTATTGATGTTCAAGAAAACATCGAAATTATTATAGCATATGATATGAGTTCATTATTATTTGTTTATCGATGTCATCTAGAAACGTGTGGTTATGAAGATTACCAACAATATCGTGCTGAAAAGCTGAAGAATCGCCTTATAAAACACCATGGACAAACAGTGGTATTTCAGTCTCACTCCTCTGTCAACCAGTCTTAACTTGTGCACGGTATAAACGTTCGCATTAAGGCAACAATCAATAAAATAGCTTCACTAAACGGGATTGCCACGGAAGATGCAATAGCAACTGATCATGTCATTCCACAAGATGTTTCAACAAGCTTAGTTCTATTTTAAATCGCCCTAGCTCTGCGTTGTTCAGTGCGCAAATGCCAAGGTCTAACAACAAATCCATGTATTGATTTGAAAGACATACCAACATAGGTGTTGAAACAATTGTGCTTGATGACCTTTTGGTTTTCCCTGGACTACTGATGTTTGGTAAAGAAGACGAGGAAGTAAGAAGAGACCCACAAGCTCATAAAAGAGTTCTAGCTGTAGCACAAGACGTTATCTATAATGTCTCATATGCACGATGCAATACTCCCCAACCATATCTGCTTAGCTGTTTCTGTCCATCACCTTACAAGAAACAGAAAATTGATTGATATGTTACATATACAAGGAAACAGTATGAGGTACGATGATTTGTGCCGACTAGACATTGCTTCTACTATACGTGTCATGAAGCAACATACAGAAGAATATCTATATTCCTTCCTCAAATATCATGCCAGGGAGATTTGGACATGCGGCAGTCGACAACATTGACATTAATGTGGAGACACGAGATGGCAAGAGTACAACTCACGTTCTTGACACTTTGATATATCAGGAAGACGGTACAAACGCAATTGCTTATGGACCCATGAGAAATCTTGATAGCCATAGAAAGAAAGCTGTAAGTGATCTCAGATGCTTGGAGTTGTCTCAATGTGCAAATCAGTTTCAGAAGATGGCCGTAATAAGCCATCTTTTAGGTAAGATACCTAGGTGACAGAGTGGTTCAGAACAGAGAATCCTGTGTTTTCACTAAAAAAGGCCTGTACATTTCTTCGATTATGCCCTAAGAAAATATTTACTGTCAATATTGAGCCATTGAAACCTGTGCAGCAGCAATACGTTCCGAGCTGGGGTGGATTCCATGCTATTTTGCTCAAGAAGTCTGTCTCTGCAATTGGGATGAGTTCCACCACCATATCCTCAGATTAAGAGGCTTTCACTTCTTGGAGTTGTACTGGAAGATCATGGGCAAGCGTGATGAGAAAAGTGGCTTGCAAGATGTGTTAGTTGAAGGAGGTACTTTTGTCCAAATGCAATGGACGTGGTCATGAAGGGTAAGAATTACACAGAGATGTGCATTGGCTCACAAAATAATGTTTGAAGCTATGATTCGTCTGCAGATGGAAGCCTTTCTTGTTTGGGCAGTCCATGAAGCCAAGGTGGCGAAGGAGTATGCTGAAACATTAGAAGACCATTACAAGATGAGGTGCAGCATATGTTAGAATAGGAAGAGCTTGATGAAGATGGTCAATTAAGGGTAAATGCATTGGTCCAGGAAATCCAAGATTTCCTGACATCTCGTCATCAATAAATTATCATCGTGTGCTGGAATGACACAATTAGTTGGGGACTTACTTGATGACCTAGAAGAGTTTGTCAAGAATGCCTTTAAAGAAGGCGATATTGTCCATGTTATAGCCGATAAGTATGATGGTAATGAATCAATCAAGTCTGGTGAGCAGAGACGAAGAGGCTAACCTGTCAAGTCCCTAAAAATTAGAATAAAATCATGAGATCAGGTGCTGCCAACGAATGTGAATGCTCTTTGCTCTAGTCCCAGAAACAAAGAGACCATCAATGACTTTGCATTCACTGGATTAACAGAAAACGGAAAGTTTGACCTTCAGCCAAATCAAATACTGGTTTTGGCTGGTGGGCATAGTGACCATGAAAAAGTTACATCCATTACCTTAAATGATATGCAGAATCTAAAAGCAATTTACAGTATCAAAGAGGACGCTTATAGCCAGTTATCTCTTCATGTGTTTGATTCTGCGAAAGGGTTTATGGATGAACAAGCCATAATATGGTCCCCAGACACAGACGTGTTGGTATTTGGTATTTATTTCAATGCGTTTATCCGAGGAAAGATGTGTTTTAAAACTGGAAACAGAACAGCTAGTATATTCATTTCCATTAACAGCGCCTGTGAAATGCTTTGTCTCATGCTAGGCCGTCTATTTTTGCTACTTCACACAGCGACTGGATGCGACAGTACAATTTGTTTCAAGGTCTGGGAAAAGAAGACTATTGGAGAATTCTCAGTGCTGATCCAGAAACGTTTCATGGCCTCGCAAAGTTGGGAGACACCTTTAATCTTCCAGATGAGGTAAAAGACATATTTACTGTGCTGGTATGTAGAATTTACCAACCCAAATCAGATGTAGTAGTTATCACATTTTGCGATACAAGATGTTCTGCAAGGCCACAAAACAGAACGAACAGCTTCCTCCATGTTATGACAGTCTAGGTCAACATCTTCACGGCTAATGTGCCATTTGGAAAACTGCATTGGAAGCAAGACCTCATATACCATCTCCAACAGAACATGGGTGGAAACATGGAAGGAGACAAACTAATGCCACTACCGACGACTCAAGGTGCAGCACCAGATGAACTTGTAGATTTCACAACATGCAAATGTGACAAATTATGATGCTCTTCCCATCATTGTAAGTGTGCCAAACTTAGGGTGAAGTGCAGCCATGCTTGTTTGTGTGACAGCAATGTTGACAAATGTGAGAACCAGCACATGCAGGATCCAGAGAGTGAAGACATTGATGAAGACGACGAACTTGATGAAGAATGTAATTTGTGGATTGAATTCAAAGCTACATCTGTTTCATTTATCTTTCTGTAATTGTATTTGTGTTACATCAGCTTGATAATATATGTTGCGATGGATTAAATAAAGTAATAATTAGTTTCATTTTCATTTTTTTTACATGTTAGTTGTAGTATTGTGTCTCCATATGTATACATGCCAGGACATTCGATTTTTTCTAGTTTATATATAGAAAAAAATCGAATGTCCTGCCATGCGGATTTGAGCACACACAAATAAGTGAGCATCCATACATGCATAACAAACGTGTTTCCAATCATAAAGTAGGGCGAACAACCAAATCTATGCAACAATAAATTTCTGAAATTTTATGTTTTTGAATTATCGTCATTATAACTTGTAAGTTATGTTTTCTATTGTTGGTTGAATATAAGGGTTCACTTAAATCATTATAAATCTTTCCTGTGCAGACGAGAAGTTCGTTTGTCTGGTCACCTATTTCAATGCTTCATATCTTTTTAGTTAGCCACTCAGCCACATGTTCAACATATATTTTCTGAAAGGTGAGATATAGACCTTTCATTTGTCACCAATGAACGTTCTCTTACAGAGGGGTGCAACGGGGCTCCCACGCACCCTATTTGGCTGCAGGACTATTAGTGCAGATTCGCGTGTTATTACACTTATTACAACAGGTGGTATAATACGCTCCTATTCTGATTCTCCATTTTCCAAATGACAACAGGTAGACCTATCTGGCATTTACTAGCTGGTGAAAAGCGGTGGCTTGACGAAGAATGGGGATACCAAATATTAGTGTGTGCTAATGTAGTCCTACATAGCACGGAATTGTAATAATCCGAGAAGTACGACGAGCTCATTGCAATCATACATTACTGGACTATATTTACAACAAAGAACTTTCATCTTAGACAAATCAAACTATTTTATCATTTGATACAATCCGCATCAACTGTTTCTTAAGTTCGCACTTAATCTATCTGCGCACTTCACCACCAATTCAAGCTTTCAAGTAGCTAGATTGCAAGAGTTGCAAGATATTTAATTCCATAGCTCACATTTATGGATAAACCTAGGCTACAATATTTATTTCAGAATAAGGCTATGTGGACTAGGTTAGCCTTATCGCTCAATCGAAAAGTAAAGGATTGGGAGTCCCGTCTTGGAAGATTTGATAGAACGATCACCTGAATGAGAGAACAGCGTATTGATTTATGCGGATGATACATCTTCTTCAAAACCTGAGACCATTTTTGTCAATATTGTTAATTGATAAGCTAAGCTAACAGAACACCGTCAACTGTACGACAGTATTTTCACGTTAAAGGCTGTAGATGACAGAATACTGTGGTTATGACGATATGGCTAAATACCACTTACCCGGCAGGCCGCACGATAGGCATGCATAACGCATGCACAGGCACACACACCTTTAGTTTGAAAGACCCAACAGTTCGGGATCACAAGATGCATATATATATATATATATATGTTATATTAGTCAGTCAGGCGCCTGACTCAGTCACTAATGAATTCATTTACGATCTACATCCATAGCAATTATGAGAAGGAAAACACCAATATTAGTTGCCATGATTTTTATTGACGAGATGTTCCTGACAAAATCAGAACGAACGTCTGGTTCATCATGCCAGCCATGACATGACTTATACCTGGACACTATTGACAAATCCCATCAACATAGAATCGATGTTCACGAGTCTTTTACGCTCAGTTCATATATGTTAACAGCCAATGATCAGTGTTGTATTATGTTACATCTCTGTGCCCACTGTATTCACATTCAATCGTCAGTGTAATATTGGGTTGCATTTCCGTGCCCACATTCGAGACATCAATTATCAATGTTGTATTGTGTTACGTCTCCGCGCCAATCATATTATATTAGTGTTGTATTGCGTTATGTCTCACAGTCCACAGTATTTCGACTCCCGCAACAGTAGCGGCCGCAGCGGTAGTAGCAGCGGCAGAGCCAGCGGAAGCGGCAGCAGCTTTTGTCGTCGTCGTCGTCGTCGTCGTCGTCGTCGTCGTCGTCGTTAAAGGACATGGCCATTTGAGGCTGCGTCAGGGAGGGTGCGCACATGCGTGGTGAATTTTCTGGTGCAATGTGCGCCCGCACGTGCGGGCTGGTGGGCATGCCAGCATGCGTGTGTATGTGGGCGGCCCGGGCGGGTATGGTGGGGGTAAGGAAGAAGGGTGGGGTTTCGCTGTGAAACTTGCAGTTGTACGCTCGTAATAGGGTAGGGGCCGCTACTTACACGCACGCACGCATACATTAACGCGCTCGCGTACGCTCGCACCCACGCACGCACACGGACGCATGCATCCACGCACACACGCACATAAATCGATGTTGCGATTAAATATCACCCCATTTGTCGCAGCATTACGTTTTCTTAAGTGGTCACGTAGTCGAGCGTCAATCTGGTCAAGGCTGCTGTATAATAATCGCAGACTCGCTATGCATGGACCACACGGGAATCTAATCCAATCCCGTGATGCGCTGATTTAATGAGCTAAATTCTATCGGGCTGAAGCACATGGAGAGGCCATTTAAGCGAGACAACAGATTATTACCAAGCGCTATAATACAAGTTGGTTGAAACCAGACCATTACTTCGTGTCCATATTAAGGTGAAGGCGCAAATTTTTTATGGCCATATGATTTAATGGACCTTTCCAGTTTTAGCTATGCCCCGTTCATATCTAGCTAACCTTCACCCACACGTCGATCGTGTTGGGATTGATCGATCCCCGAACACCCTGACAATCAATTTCCAAAAACTATGCGCGTTAGCTATTAAATATTTTGAGATTAATTTGACTGGCAGCCCAGTCAAATTAGCTTCAAAATATTCAACAAAATGTTTATGACATGGTAAAGACAGACAATTCATACAACCCGTCGGACTTTTAAGCGCTAAAGACGGACTATATCGAATTAGTCATGGCGTCATAATTATGACGTCATCCTACACGTCACGTAGTTGATTAATACGTCATATGACGGACGGATAAACTTGGAAAGGGCCATTACCTGTATAATAGTCTACTTATCTTTACGAAATAAAAACCCCGTGAGCTTTCATTACGTTGTTATATGCAGATCCTATAGTTTATATATTTATTTACACATTCATCTTAATCCCAGATCATATGCTTTGTTTTCTAGATTGGCTTATTTTCATAAACAGCACACATTTTTGGACATGATCTCCATAACGTTTCCAGTAGGCCTATCCGTTTCCATTCGCCACACTATATTCTGAAACTACGCGATGTTCCAAACTTCCAATCGATATTTGACAACCGCCTCTCGTTTTACGCAAATTGTAATCGCAAGTTTCACTAGTGTCGAGTAATATGTCAGGAATCGCTGTTGCATATTCTATTGTGTCGGGAGACGACTCCAAGTACAATTTACTGCGTAGGCCTACATACTGATTAAGGAGTTTGCCACATTAACAGAAGCTGATGGCTATCGACGCTAAATTGATGACGTAACAGCTGACAGTGACATCCGATTATTGAGAACTGAAATGGGTATGTAACGGTTATGTGCGTAACCCTTTAACCCTCATATCAGCCAAAGACGGCTTTTGCAGTGGTATTGAGAAATGTCCATTTGCAGACCAAGAGTAGACTATTTTTGAAAATTTCCCACTGGAATGACTGGCTCGGTAACCGAGCCAGTCATTCCAGTGGGAAATTTTCAAAAATAGTCTTCTCTTGCTCTACAAATGGGCATTTTTTCTAAGAGAAAATTGAAATTATCTTGAACAAATTCGAGGGTTAAAGAGTTAAAGAACGACACTCGTTTGCCCCTAAATGCAGTTGTCTGTTATAGACAGGTTAGATTGCATTAGAATACTTCCTTCCATTTATTCTTTGTTAAATCTTGACATTTAGCTGGAACCGCTCGAAATGTGATTAACAGGACTATTAACATCGCTATGACGCGTTGAATAGATTGGAACATCATTTGTTATACAGCAAAAAACATCGTTAAAAGAGGAATGTGTATCTCTGTACTATCGATTAATGAGCATCAGAGAACACTTGGCGCGAACGCAATAAAGGGACACGCTAATTTGACTCGGGGACATT
>JAVVLW010003184.1:0-25000 GCA_034401795.1 Chaetoderma sp. LZ-2023a | reverse complement strand
CCCAGGATCGAATCTCAGATAAAGCATTCGTGAATGGTGGGGCATTGCTAGGTAACCCTATGGTCCACGTATATCATAAATTCGATGAAGCTGGAAAGTCTACAGGTTAATACTATGATAAATCCAATAACAATGAGGAGATATCTGTGACTGATGAGAATATACATGACGTCTGCACGTCTGGGTCGATACACGACATGATTATTGAAGGTTCCGCAGTTGTACTTTCAAGCATGGGAATCAGTTTACTAATGAAAATTCTGGCAGACATCATTGAATATCCTCATAAAAGAGAGTACGACATAGCTGACTTTATTAACTCTACTCTTCATACTTAAATGTATTAAAAAAATTATTCATTTGCAGAGCAAGAAGACTATTTTTGGAAAATGTACCAATGGAATGACTGGCCCGGTTATCAATGTGTGGTGGGTGGTCTGTTCTGAAACACTCCATTTATAACTACTGATGATGATGATGATGATGATGATGATGATGATGATAAACATAATGCTGATGATGCTGATGATAGACATAATGTTGGATCACAAATGCATCCCCAGCCCAACGCTCACTTTTACAATGTATTATTTTATAAGCTCGCTTATCTGGCTGCGTGCGTGCGTGCGTGCGTGCGTGCGTACGTGCGTGCGTGCGTGCGTGCGTGCGTGCGTGCGTGCGTGCGTGCGTGCGTGCGTGCGTGCGTGCGTGCGTGCGTGTATAGCTTATTAACATAGCATACCACACTGTTTACAGTGTCAACCTATGCACATGTGTGTACACTGTTGCTATCTGTTAGATGTCTGCGGCTAATAACTAGGACATAATGGGCTGACAGAACAGTAATTATGCACATACATTCCTCACATTCCAGCTCGGGATTGTGTCCCGAGAAATATGCGATGCGCCTAAGCACACAAAATAGCTATAACAGGTTATCAGCTAAATCTAGGTAATTTTTGTATTAATGCATGCATAGCCGAGATAGCTTTTCGTTGTATTATATGTCGAATTACACTTAAAAATCGCTGGTTCAAATCTCGCTATGTATTATTAGTAAAGTAAAATGATTGACTGACATTGATTGATGTTGATTGATTGATGTAGATTAATGTTGATCGACTGATGTTGATTGATGTTGATTGATGTTTATTGATGTTGATTGATGTTTAATGATGTTTATTGATGTTGATTGATGTTGATTGATGGTGATTGATGTTGATTGATGTTGCTTGATGTTGATTAATGCTGATTGATTGATGTTGGTTGATGATGATTGATGTTGATTGATGATGATTAATGTTGATTGATGGATGTTGATTGATGATGATTGTTGTTGATTAATGATGATTGAGTTATGTTAATTGATGATGATTGATGTTGATTCATGATGTTTGATGATGATATGATGTTGATTGATGATGATTGATGATGTTTGATGATGATTGATGATGATTGATTATGACTGATGATTGATGATGGTGATGATGATTGATGATGATGATGATGATGATTGGTGATGATTGATGATGATGATATGATGTTGATTGATGATGATTGATGATGATATGATGATGATCATGATGATTGATGATTGATGAAGATGATTGATGATTGATGATAATGATGATGATGATTATGATGATTGATGATGATTGATGATGCTGATGATTATAGACATAATGTTGGATCACAAATACATGACACCACTAATGTCTCCATCCAAACTAATCAAACAAACACATAGCCACGCAAAGTGTCGAATCGGCATGAAGGGATTACCCACAGGAGCTTCCAGCTGCTCTGGCAGCGTTCACTTTGCGGAATGCTAAAGTGCCTACCATCCGCACCATGACAGACTCTAGCATGTTCACAGGTGACACAGGGAATATGGTGTTGTAGTGGGAACTGCAGGAGCAGACAACCCTGCCCTACCATTTCTACACCATAGAAGTGGCAGGTAGACTCAATTTCCTCACGTGAGTGAAATCGGTCATAGATATTTTTTCGCAGATGGTCACGGAAGGGATTGTACTGGGGTGCATCTCGGAAGTGGGCCCACTTGGCATCTAATATCATGGCTGTCTGTGAGGCAACCACCACAGGTATGAGGAGTAGTATAATCAGCATCATATATATGGAGGGTTAAACCGAACAAGGTGAACCCCTCGAGAAATATCTGAGTCATATCGAGCCCTGTGCCGTCTTCGATGCTGATCTTCATCCCATCTGGGGCAGGTCTTAGTTGCTTCACTTTACCACCAGCTAGAAGCCGCAGTTCTATCACAATGGGTGTTGTTTGCGGATTTGTGAGCCCGATACACTCGAGCAGATTGACTGAGCCCTTCCCCTTCGAGGAGTGTGACCCACCCTCAACCCGTAAGGCACCCTCCTGAGTATTGATAGCTTCCTATGGGCCATCTGAGGGGTGATACAGCAGGAGCTTTCCTCCAGTGACCCCAATCTTATGATCCACTGTATCTAGGGTTGTACCCTGTCTTATATAGGTCAGGAAAGATATCCCCGGGTTATAAAGCCTCTGGACCATGCCATCCTTCTTCACAATAGTGGGGAGTGGGTTGACCTCCAGGTCAATAACCGCTGGAGGTCTATATAGTGGCACCCTAGCTCGCCACTTATCACCAGATCCAGTGCGATACCACACAGCATTCTTTTCGAAGACTACCTGCGGCTGTTTCCCCAGGGTCAACACCACACCATCATTTGACATCGGTTGGGCATGCTTCAAAGTCGGCTATAAAATATGAAAGCTGAGATCAACGTCCAAATTGTTAACATCCTCAACCTAGCCTGGGGCCTATTCTATCAGGGGGTTGACGGTGAACTTCTTCTTCGGGAAGTCATAGCGGAACACTATTTTGTCCCCATCTCTCTCTCAACCCAGACGTTCCTTCGAGACATCCTTTAGGTCAGTGAGCAGCTCTACACCAAATCCACCAACAGCATGGAGGGAGAATGTCTTGCAGTCTGCATTGTATTGGAGGATGAACGACTTGCCATCGCATTCCTTAACCTTGGTGCCATGAACGTCGTACACGTCCATGAGATCAGCTAGACCGGTTGAGTGAGCAAATATAGGCTCCGTTGTATATATCCAAAGTGCGTCAGCAATACCTCAAATGCTCCAGCGGGTGGGTGGACATGGAGGAGTTAAAAAACGAGATGCTGCAGTGGGGCAGCATTGAAGATCTCTACGGTACCAAATAGTATGTTGCGTCCGTGGCTGGCACAGCAGCTTTAAGATGACTACTATAGATGGCCCGACAAACCTCACGTCAATTGACCAGAGCCAACCACCCCTCCTGGGTACACTCTGGACCCGCTCGACACGTGGTCTCCTGGATGACATACTGGACCTAACACCTATTTCGATCACAGTCGATGGGCTGTCCCGCACCAGCTCCTCCATCAATCCACGACCACTGACCAAACATGCAATCTCCATCAAGAATGCGAAGAAAGCTCATACCTGAATGGGAGACCCGAATCTCTCATTCTGGAACCAACAACTGAACTTTGCAATGTGGTGTACCATGGCAGGATGCGGCGTTGGCGCGGGTTTGATGCACTCCAATTCTGGTACCACCGAATCTGTGCTCATTGCCGTAGATTGTCTCAGAGTGCATGTATACTACACAGTGAGACAAATCCTCCAGGAGCTGGGCACAAGCCTGCCTGGTATGAATGATTTCGATCCACGGGTGTCGGCACCGTGGCAACCTTGAGCTACAACCTCTCAGCAGCCAGTCGACGCCAACGAGAGTTCAACGCTCACTCAGACTATCGTTTCAATGATGGAGACAACAGCGGTCTAGGCATTATGTACGGTGACCTGAGACGAGACTTATCAGCCTTCCCCTATCGCACACTCTGAAAAATTAGCCATTGGAAGACAATGACTTTCTCATTTGAGCCAGACTCAGAGCCCGGGGCACTGGTGCAGAATATGCAAAGCACCGGAATCAGACAGGACCATCCAGAGGCTTTGAAATACATTGTCCCATACACGACCTCAGGGCTCACAGCAGGGATCGTTCAAATCAACCAGTCCTTAGAAGCATTATGTTATTGTCTCCTGACAGCTCAGACCATGCTGCGCCACTCCATAGATGAGGTGAGTGGAAAAGAGGTGCAGGCCATGGTCAGCAGTCTCGTTGAGGACACGGCCATTGTTGCATATCCGAGTAGCCTCATTGCCAAGCTCCAGCAAGCCTTATAGAAGCTCGACTTCGCTATATCGCCACAACTACGACTTATTCCGAGAAATATGATCGTGAATGTCGAGAATCTGAAGATATGGGGTTACAATAACATGATAGTCGAGGGGAATTCCCTAGGTGTGCACTTTGGGTTTAACACTGACATCAACTCGGCCGCGCATGTCGTCCCGACCATGGTTTTGACTGTCTTTCCAACTGTCGTTCCGACTGGAACAGCAGGAGTGCTGGACAACAGACAGTGACCCATGCTGACACCCATAAACCCGTCCGTCAGTGCCAGCACTGCTAGCAGTACGATAGCCCTATGAGTGGTGTCAGCACTGGCTATTGCTGTGCTCATTACCAGTCCTCTCCGCCACTAGTAGATTCTGCTCATAGAGCATGAGATCATCCTATGCTGAGTCATGGCTGAGAATGCCTGAATTAGATTGGCCTGCCCGACAGCCCCCAATCACACTGTCAGCATACACACCCAAGGACTGTATGGTTCGGTGGTACAGGCTTTTTCCAGCATGTAATAGCACAGAGCCTTACTCAACTCAGAGTTGGGAGATGCCATGGATGCCTGCAACTGCTGGAACACATCCGACAGATACTCCCGATCCTTGTAGAATCCCTTAGTATGCAGGGGATGCTCTACTATACTGCCACCCATAATGAGGTATTGGACGAAGCAGATCTGCCCCTCACCAAATCCTAGGTAGCGTTTCACAGCTGTCAGCCCCTCTGCTACCTCAGCATTAGAGAGCTGGGCGAGCTCATCTGGTGACTTCTTCTTATAGTCCTTCTATTCGGTGCGGAAGACGTCATAGTACCTATTACATAGTACTAGTAGGTCCATGGTTTAAGCCACTACGTATAGCACAGAACTGCATGGATATTCCCTAGTACCAATCTAATCAGTTAACAGATGCAGACTGGGTAGATCTGCTTAGCGCTTTCGAGGTAGAACATACACGTTTAAACGCTTTCTGTACTCAGGGCTTAAAAAATGACGTCAACAATACTACTGACACAGGCTAAGCCCCTGGCCATTCATGTCGCCAGTAACATCGCCGCAAAAGTGGCCGTGGTGAGGATGACAGGTGGTAATGAGGTTATTCCTGCCGCTGGAGCCGCTGTCCTCGCTGCAGTTGTGAGTACGGTTGTCGATCACTGTCTAGGAATAACACATCCCATCCCAAAGCAAAGACCACCATCGATTGCACCTCCTATACTGCTGCTGCCAAGATTATGGGCTAACGCATCCCTCTAATGGAAGCTGCGGTTCTAGAGCTAGCGATGAGTGTTATGGCTGAGATCACTGTGGCCTATGTCCAGGTTTAAGACACATGCATACCCCAACAATGTCTCTGTCACTCACATACCTAGAGAGCAAAGAGCTGGGTGATCTCACTCACTTGGGTGAGGCATGCCTCGGTTCAGATGAGACTGTTGGCCCATCTCCTTCCTAGACTTCGATGAGAAGGGAGAACGTCAAGAGATCCGAAGTACAATCCCAGCCAGAGATTTCATCGGAAACACTGACACGTAGGACAATCAGTCCTCAACAAGGCCAAGACTGTATACAAGGGGATGGGCATCAAAGACAGGGCAGTGATGGGAGGTATGCTCGAAGTCGATGAGGCTGGTGCCATCAAGGTGATAGCAGAGTCCTACGCACACGATCTGGTTAAGCATCTCCTTAAACCACGGAGGTCATTCCAACAAGATGGGGAGAATCTCAAGGTAGGCACCATCGGCCTGAGCCATATCATGGTGGATGGCGAAGCGAATACAACAGCAAAGTTCCAACTACCCGAGGTGAAGAAGACAGGATGCTTTGGCCCTCCGTTTAAGATCACATAATAAGCATGGCACGGATACTCGAGGTGCTAGACACCGTGGGTTCTGGCACAGGTCCTCTGCGTTACCTTCTCAGCTGTTGTTGGGATTTCATGCTTGACGCCTCTATCGCATCCTTCATATATGCCGGGGGTACAACGCTACCCACACCGCAGGCAAAAGAGCTGGTACAGGACGTACTGCCATTTAATCTCCTAGATATAGACAAGGCTACAGCCAAACAGGTGCTCGCCATCCTTCATGCGCACATGCAACATGTCAGTGCCATACAGTGGTAGACCAAATGATGCCGGTCAGGTGGTGCTGCTCATTGCCCCATCAGGACATGGGAAAAACATCTTGCAGTGGGCCCTGCTCACTGAACATCTTTAATCTCGATACATCCTCCTTGTGTCCGACTCCGTGGTTGAGGTGGTCAGCAATAACGAGTAGTGGTACAATTACCAAGATGCATGACCTGCAAGCACTCATGGAGAAGCTGCTCGCGGCTTGACTTACTGAACCACTTGTTCGACCACCCTGCAATGGACCAGAAGACAGTCACATACCGCAGCAACATCACCAGATGCATTCGGAACACAAAGATCACTGCCTTCATCCTCTTTCAGAAGTACACCCGTGAGATAACACCTGATATCCGGCTTAATGTGAGGCTCTTGTACTTTAGCTCGAAGAGTGGTCATGCCTTGCTTTAAACGATATATGACAGCCTGATCCTCAAAGCGTGCAGAAGGTTGCAGATCTATAACTTTTCATCTTTTGCAACAAGGAGATAGGGTAGTTCGCACACTTCAAGGCTTCTCTGGAGAAAGCAGACAACTTCAGCTACAAGTTGAATTCCGCCAGGAAGCTCATATGTCATCCGGGTCGACATGCATAGCTGCCCTGATGTCAGCTGGGATGGCATTTTCAGGCTTGAGGAACTTCGTCTGCAGTCTCCGCTACTTGCGGAACTTCGTCCGTGGTTTCCCCTGCTGGAGGATCAGATAGTTGTTTCTGAAACTCTATCCACCGAGGATCGGATGCTATGACTCTATTCTTCTGAAACTTCTTGCAGAAGATCCACTTCGCCAATGCCTTCTTAGAATTTTGCTTTAGGTTTTTTTATGAGGTTGTCCTGGTAGTTCTTCTCGGGGAACTTTAGAAATTCCTCCAGATTACTCTGTATCTGCTCACGCCCTCTTCCGTTGACGATGTGCTCAATGGCCTCTTTATGGCCGTCAGCCAATCTCTCCTCTTTACCTTCGGTGTGACCAGTGTCATGCTCAGCCTCACGGCTTTCAGTCACACATGCATCGATCTCCTCTTGGAAGTAATCTATTGCCTCAGCCTGTATTTCATCCAACATCTGGTGTTCATCATTAGTGTGGATATCAAATACGCTAGCCCACCTCCCTACAGTTAGGAGAACTGTGGGATCAACCCTAGCCTTCTGGAGAGCCAGAATTACAGGACTCATAGTGGGTGTCCTGGGGAGATCTCGTGACCTGCCCTGGGCACTGGCAAACTTCCGATAGAGCATTCAAGTCAATAATTCCTTTGTAATACAGGCTGGTGTGGTCCCCTCTATGGCTGTCAGTATCTTCGCATCAGATGGAGGTGGGACATTGGCTCGCTCGTGGATAATGTTGACGTCACAAAGTAGTCGTCGGACCCTGTCAATCAGCATGCTCTTTGGGAGCAAGGTGTGGCCACCATCTGGTTTCTTCTTAGAGGCGGTGTGGCCACCAACTGGTTTCTTCTGCCTTCCAAAGACGATCTGCTGGAGCACTTTACCAAACATCGCCATTTAACCCTGCATATACAGACGTTAAACATGCAACAGTATGTACAGCATCCAGATGGGACAGTTGAACCCGCGACCTCACACCACACTGATCCTCGGAAGGACTGTCTGACAGTCATTCGACCAAGTATCCATGATACAAACTCTTTATCCACAGTGGGGAAGTTCACCGACTTCCCCCTCTCGGGACAGATCCAGGAGATTAGGAGCATGATGCTCAAGTTCAAGCTTAAGAGCACAGCGGCGAAGGAGGTAGAGCTCACGCAGCTGGTGAGTAGGTGGGATATTATGCAGAGCAACAACACCCTGGGCACCACCTATGTGAACGATGAGTACTGGGTCCTAGCTGAACTGGCTCATGGACCTTCCTATTACGTGAAGGGAAAGGGTACTAGGCCGTCGGATGTAATGAAGACTTCACAGAATTCGACTTACAGCCAGATGTAGAAATACGTGCCGCGGTGCCACTCTTCTCCCTCCTAGAGAACACACATGTCAACCCGGCCTTGCTGCAGGACAAGCTGTTCCTCCGGGTGTACACCGAACATCTTCTGGATGTAACGATGACCTCTCCACCACTTCAGATCTGGCATGATGAGAACGACCAGGAACTAAAATGTGCGGGCTCTAGACAACTAATCCCACATGTAGAGCGAGAGCAACAGCAGGTCCAGGCCACAGCTAACCAGTGTCTAGAGTTGACATTACAACGAGGTGCCTCGGATTGCATAGCTGTAGCAGTCTTGGTTTAGAAGGGAGGAATGGTCCAGGAGGTGGGGGGGGGGGGCTAGATGACTTCAAACTGGTGGTGGCTGGGACAAACGTTCTTTGTGAGGTCCGCGATTTGGCTGATTACTGTCTCTACCGCCTGACCAGTAGCCATGGGGATCTTGAGTCAGCACTCGAAGGGCAGTACCACTTCGGATGAAGGGGCATCCCACCTAACCATGACAACCAGCTCAGCTTTCATATTGGGAACATGTTCGGAGAGTGAGGGCACTTGGCCGGCTGGAGCAACTGTGCTGTACTTTGTATATGTAAAGGTTAGTGTATCACATACCACTGGTATTATGCTTGAACGTGCATAGAGCATAACTCCACCAGCTACAACCGCTGCTACAGCAGCTACTTATACTATGACTTCGGCCGTCTTCTGACCTCCTAATGCCTCAAGGTCGAGCATCGGCTCGGAGGGCTTTACAATCTCGTAGTACTCATCGGGACTCACATCAGCATAGGCTTGTGCGATGTAATTGAAAAAAAATCGAAAAATCGTGAAAAGATTGAACAGACTACAAGATTTTAAAACTCATCGTTCGGCAGTAAAAGAATACAGCTATAATCCATTCACGCATGTATCCATTGTGTTTTTTCTTGATCACTTCACCCATGTGTTCACTAAGTCCTAATCAAAACACAACGCTCTACGGTAAACCAGCTAACAATAGCGAGGTAACACCTTTGTCATTGAGAAAACCAGCTAGTTACGCCATCGAATCGCCA
Organism: Chaetoderma sp. LZ-2023a; assembly: GCA_034401795.1. Taxonomy (NCBI): domain Eukaryota; kingdom Metazoa; phylum Mollusca; class Caudofoveata; order Chaetodermatida; family Chaetodermatidae; genus Chaetoderma; species Chaetoderma sp. LZ-2023a. Next base: position 15,625 of record JAVVLW010003184.1, on the reverse strand, counting down.
TAGAATTTTCTTTCCTTCGCTGCATACCCTGAGTCTGTCATGAAATATCAAGTATATACTTAGTTGCAGAGTGTTAGGCAATAATCACTGAAAATTATTTTTTTTGATTCTTTTAGCAATTTCAGGCTGTGTACTAATTTTTCCTTTTTGATTTGGTTGTCATGCCTAATTAAAGAAAATTACAAAAAACATTCCAGATTGTTGTATATTGAACAGTGCGCTCTGTTGATTACTCTTAAATGGAAATCATACATTCTGAAAGCAACTATACACTGCACTATAGGACGAGTTTACGCCGTTGCTATCGTAGCTACTCAAAGGCACCGTCCTATGTATACGGATTGAGCAGTGTCTCCCCGGGTACTAATATTAGCATCTTCGCGCTACTCAGGAAATAACCTAAACTCATCCTACAAAGGAAGGCTATAAGCGGAAGAGGGATTTATATTTTACTTGACGAAATTTTGATGAAAGAAATGATGTTTATTAAATTATACGTAATATTTAGGCGGTCCCAATTAATAATTTCACTCCCGCGATGATGGATATAAGGTATACATCAAGCATAGGTGTAGGATGGTAAGAATTTGTCGCATGAAATTGTGTTCTAATTTCGTGCTATTTTTGTATCATTTATTTCAACTTTTTCTAGAAATTTCAAGTCCCAGTTTTGGTGATTTATCACGTTACCCTGGTCTATACTTTTGGGAATTTGGACCTACGATTTAATTGAAAATCACGATTTTTTTAATAAAATCGATCACGATGTTTCAAAGCAAAAATCGCGTAACCCTACATCAGCATCTTGGATGGCTTGAGCCTTTTGTTGGCGTCGGAATATGCTCGAGTGCCTTACTGTACTCAAACTTCTCCTTAGATAGCCTCTCCATCGCCTGGTTATGATGTTTTCTCTCTAGTTCCGCCGCCTTATGGTCAGCGAAGCTGAGACCCCAGTTAACCATTGCAAACACGCCTGCATTCAAGATTGCAGATGCCAGTTTAAATTCACCATATAGTCAGCATTATCTACAAGCAATGTATGAACTGGAAGCTTTCGAGGATCCAGTTGAGGACTACGATGAGGACTACGATGAGGAATACGATGAGGACTATGATGCGGATGTCTATGATGAGGACGAGAACAATGATGAGGATGCCTATAATGATGACACCTATGATGGTGATGATGTAGAGCCAGAATCTTGCAGACTAATCCACCGAGCCAAGGGAATTTATCGTACCTACGTGAAGGGCTCTCTTGGCCCACTATCAGCAGTTGGGGATCTGATTGCTCTGTTCATGAGGAAGACTGATGAGACGGCCCTCAAAATCGCCAATAATTCTCTCCATGGAGTTAAGAAGATCTCTGAGGCTATTCCGGCCATTGCCTTGGGGGTAGGCACATTCTTTGGCGTTGCCAGTCCATGGATCCCATATGTTGCGATAGCACTCGCAGTCATCTGGGCTGCCGAACATTTAAGACGTGCTATATAAGATGACTTCTCTGTATGACCTGGACAAGTCCCTTAACTGGCAAGCCTTTGTCAATAAGCTACACGTCAGTGACGCACCAGCGCTGCAGAGATTAGACAGCAGTGTTCACAGGTATTCGAAGAGGTGTTCAGCGATGGTCGGATGAACGACGGTCGTCTGTTCGTCTGTCTAGAGTTTCCCCGAACTGTACAGGAGAGGACAGGTGTCGACATCAGAGCTGAAGCCTGAGAGTTCATCCACGGCCTCCGTTTCCTGTCATGAAGATCTCTATTACCGGCCCGGTGGCTATTATCACAAGCCTCACCAGCTGCTCGAGTCTGCACGTCGCAAGGGTCATAGTTTCACCCTCGAGATGGTTAGCCAGTGGCTTACCAAGCAGGCGATGTGGCAGATCTACAGACCTAGTCCACGGCACATTCGGTATGCACACTTCGATGAACGTGTCCTGAACAGAGTCCATCAGGCTGATGTGCTGTTCCTTCTGCATGATCGGGTCTGTTTCAGAGGAACATGCAAGGCCCACAAGTACGCCCTCACCATCGTCGATATCACCAGTAGATATAAGGTGGCAGTGCTTCTCATGTATAAGTCCGCGCGGCAGATGGCTGCCTGGTTCGAGAATATCTATGAGGACCTGCAAAATCTCTTCCAGTGGCCAGAGTTGCTGCAAGTGGATGATGGTAAGGAGTTTAGAGGTGAAACTGTGGCTCTCATGCGGAAACATGGTGCGGCAATTAGGTGAGGCGAGGTGGGACATCACCATGCCCAGGCTATCGTTGAGCGGTGGAACCGGACACTGGCAGTTAGGCTGTTCCCACATCACTATGCTCAGGAAATGGCTGTCATCATCCCGAATGGCAGTCGTTCCAAGGGTATTTGTGAGAGGTGTCCCCATTATGGTGGAGAGATCCAATGCTGAGGTTACTAGACTGATAGGACAGAAGCCTGTTAATGCCATTCAGCGATCATCTGTGGTCCAACCATCGGAACGACTGTGCTCTGAGGACAGACTTCCATCCAATTACCTGGTTCGGTATTTGTATGAGCCTGGCGAGTAGGAGGGTGGACGTAGGTGGGCGACTGACCCAAACTTGTCGATAGATGCACACAGGATTGACAGGTATGTGTATACGGCTGGACAGCCTACGCTGTACTACCTGGCACACCAGCATAGAGTGCGGAACCGTCCTAGGCGGCCGTTTGGGCGAGAGGAGCTCCAGCTTATCCCTACAGACAGCCAGCTACCTCCACCTGGAGTGCTTACGTCGAGTAGACATCCTCCTCAGATTGTTGGTTGATGTCACATGCTGCTCATACATTACTCAGCAGCTCTTCAACATTTCATTGGAGTGATGGCATCCTCGTGACCATATTTCAGGGTGTGAATACCATCGGGAGCGATCCATTGCTTTGTGTCTGAGGGGCCGAGGCGTATCTTGTTTTGGTAGACCCCGTAGGGGTGATGACCCTCACTTTGCAGCATGTTCATACCATGGTGGAAGACCTTTCGCTCGAACAGGCATTCCTTGTACAGCTGATGGCAAATCTGTCTAACCACAGCCATGCGCACACCCTTTGCCTTCTTGATTTCCTGGTCATCCGACCGCTTGATGGAGTATATCTTCGGGCACAGACTAACACACTCCAGGATTGCCACCTCGGCACACTCATCCTTCATCTTGCCCAGGACCTTCTTGTTGGCTGTACTGTGCAGCGGATGTGTTACTGGGTAGTCGCTTGGGGCATTGAAGTCGCTCCTCGCAGCCATATCAGCATATATATTTTCTGTCTGAATTTCCAACAGAAGACTATCAGTGGCAGTATGCAGAAGTTCACATCGAGCGCCATATTGCTCTTTAAGATGATTATAGTAGAAGTCATACATATGGTGCTTCGCGAGGTCAAGGATGGACATTCCGAAATAGAAAGTGCGGTTCAGGAGCAAGCTCGTCGTGTACATGGGGAGAGCAGCTAGATCATCATCGAACACCTTCGCCTGGGAGAAGTTAGGCTTGGCTATTAGACAGCACAGCTTGTCCTCCTCAGATGACCGCACTAGCTTGACATCCATTCGCTCACGCAAGTTCTCCATGGTCTTACTGAAGACAGCGTTATCCATATCAGCTTGTAGAGATCCTTCTCAAATTCACTGTTCACCTTCTTACGGAGCTCCATGTTGAGTCGGATGTAAGGTTCCATTCATGGTGACTGGTCAAATTGTAGAACCCTGTGTATCTTTATTAGCTTCATACCCAGGCTAAGGTAGAGCTTTAGGTTGCGATAATGTGAGACATAGTGCTCTGATTCCATCAGGTTAGACAGCAATTTTTTACATTCAGCAACGCTATCGATACACTCAGTGCATGCTGATACTTTGAAAGCCACTCTTCCTTTAGCTTCATCCATTCAGGCGCCAGTGGGTAGGCAGTGTGCATGTCGTGCAGCTCTTGTGAGTACTCAAGGTCAATCTCTAGGAAATAGCCCTTTTCATCATCATCTGGATGTTCTGTAATGAAGCATCAATGTCCTGTTCTGTAGGAACAACGCACTGAAACCCCCAGTCAGTAGGTGTTGATTCATTGCCCAGCCATAGAGATTGTTAACATCCAGATACATGACGTAGATTGTTGTGGAGTATAGCGAGCTAAGTCACAGGCCAATGGTTTGTTTGCTTTAGCATAGCGTTTGCTGACCATTGATACACCACCCCTGAGCCCTTTCTCTATGCAGACATGCATGTCATAGTCAGTGATGATCTCCAGCACCACGCCTGTCTTCCTTAGAAGTGCATCCCAGCTCAACCCCTGGCTCGTGTAATAGTGTGCTGGGTCAAGATAATACTGCTGGAGGCACGTGATGCAGAAGTTCTCAAAGACACCTGCAAGGAGCAGAGTGTCAGACCGTAGATAGAGGTCATGCTATTCTCCCATGGTCTGGCAGCCGAACTGGGCCCAGACAACATGTGCGTGGTTGTAGTCGCTGTCAGAGATTCACTCGCCAGAGGGTTTACTGTGGAAAGCGGCTTGAGGTGGGAGAGGGGTCTCATTGGAACGGTGCCACCTATTCATGTACTCATAGGGGTATACACTTTTGCGAAGCAGGAGCTCATGCTTGGCAGTGCTAGGTCCATACTGTGTTGTAAGTGGGAACGTTGTTCAACTAGCTACCAGCTTGTCAAATGATGCTGAGAGGAACTGGGCCGAGTAAATGAACTGCAGGCGATGGAGGCTGAGGGAGATGTACTTCTCCATATTGTTGGGGATGCAGTTGATCTGTCCTTCTATTTGGGAGATGGCCTGCATTATGAGGTGAGAATCATACCCATTCAGGTTGTGTAACACGACTCGGATGGTGGTCACTTGTTGTCCTGACGAGTTGAGTAGCGGCTTTGGATTACACACATTGTGTGCTGCTCCCCGTAGAGACCAGTGATGTGGCAGTGATCTCTGACACAAGCTTTGAGCCTGTCACGAGTTAATGGTCTGTCGCACACATGGCAACTGCCTGCGGTTTCCTGAGCTCGCCAGACTGCGCTCGCCATCTCCATCCGCTTAGGGTGGGCGAGCACTGACACCGTTACAGCGGACCACAATGTATGAGAACCCACAGGTCTCATGGTGTTGCGTTTTCTGTGTGCTGCATGAGCCGGATTCGCCTCTGGCCCCTCAATCTTGGTTGTTAGGGCATCAAAGTCGGCATAGATGATGAATGGCACCTTGAGTTGCTTGTGGTAGTTGGTGAACTGCAGTATCTTCCTTCCTGTAGGTATTCGTATACGCATTGGTCTGTCACTGATACCACAGCACTCCCGTTTGTGCTTGATGAGAAGGTCTTCGCGGGAATAGCAATGTAGGCAACGTTCACAAAAGTGTTTACATTCGGTATGCCGACTCTGGTCATGGAGCAAACGATTCAGGTCCTTAATCCAGGTATAGTGTTGCTTGCTACACTTCTCAATAAGCAGCAGATTTGTCCTCGGAATGCCTGGGTAAGCCTCACTCAGCTGCAGAGGGTAGACACTCTTGTCTTGCCCGAATACATTAATGGCCAGGCTACTCTTCTGCTCAACATGCTTACGCTGGTGGAGCGGGGCTGGAGAGCGTACACCGCTGAAGTCACCTAATCTAAGTGCGGAGATCGATGTAGGTCCCACCACGTAGTGCTTGATATCTGGCGAGTTTGAGGTACAATGCTTCAATCTGGTTGACTGCCCAGCCAGACCCTTCGCGGGTGTAGCTCTCAAGGCCTTGCAGCACTTTGCCTTTGCCCTCCTGCACAGCCTCGCTAATATCGCTTGCTTTCAGGATGGCATGCTGAATAGACCAGAATGGGGGATTTGTGGTGACCTCTGTCCCGTCATTCTTCTTCTTGTGGAGGGTCATCTTGAGACCAAGGCTGAACTTCAGCACCTTTAGGTCGAGTACCTCTTCCACCAACTTCCTCTCGATCTTGTCTAGGTTTTTATCCAGGAAAGTTGTTGGATAGTTTTCCCCAGGTCCAGGAAGTTCCCATCCCCGCAGGTAGTTCTTGGTCACATGTGGGGCCTCCACAAATCCTAGGGGTATGTCCCTCATTTCCTGGAATAAAGCATCAAGAACACTGTAGATCTCCTCATCTGTGAACTTGGGTGGGTTTTCTTAGCTTTGGGTGGGGTGGGCTTCTCAGGAGTGGTTGGTAGCTTCCTGCATGGGCTGGGGTTGGCTTCTCAGGAGTGGTTGGTAGCTTCCTGCGTGGTGTTGGCTTCTCGAGAATGGGCGGCTGCTTCCTGCGTGGGGCTTGGGTTGGCTTCTCGGGAAGGAGAGCTGCCAGGTTTTTGGCATAAGTGGTACGGCTAATAAGCAAGCCCCTGCTGCAACAATCTCGCCAGATTGTGAAGTAGTCCATCAATGTCTACAGCAGATATTTTCCTATACAGTTACGTTTCTCTAATATGTGGATTTTTGATGGTATCACCCTTTACTAATAGTGGAAGTTTGTACTTTCCAGGCGTGAATAAACTTATGATGTTGTAGGTCTAAATGGAGGCGAAAATAATATCTTCAACCCAGAGGATAGACATTTTCAATTCTATAATATTGTGGCTATGTTCTTTCATAATATGTTTCATAAGATGTCTCATAAAATAGCTCATAAAATATCTCGCAAGATATACTTAGGTAGTCATTTCTCTAATACGGAATTATAGATGTGTGTGCGCCCACCTGGGTCAAGTAAGTTATATGGAGCTGTTGCAACAATGTATATGCCGCCTCTGTTCTGACCTGTTTTAACACCCCCACCTCCCTCCTGTAGCCGCCGATCATGGATCGGCAGCTCCCACCACGTTCTGTTTTGAAACACCCTATATATAACCACTGCCCATCTCTGATATAGAGTAAATCCAGCCCGTTGGTCATCCTTGTCCTTTGTATTCTTAGTTCGTTAGACAAATCTTGCACACCCAATGTTCGCCTGGGGTCTATGTATAGTGTTGGTTCCCATTGTCTTTTTTACTTTATTGTGCTTGATAGCGCCATATAGTAGTTTGTTTTTACATTCATCAGATGTCGGTATCACCTTGATTGACCAGGATGTGCATGTTATTTTTCCAAGACGATTGAAGGATCACACCTCACCAGGTCCATAAATGTAGAAATAATATCATCTAAAATGAGGTGACAACCGGAATTGAGCAATGCTCATATGCCAAATAGCATTATCCTCGTGCGCCAGAATAAACCGCTCTATGAGAAACAGGCAGAAAGGGATGTATAAGGACGTCAATGTCATCAAACATCGGCGAATCTGTTAACGGTGTTATGAAATAGACGTGATAGCATTGTATCAAACATATGTTAGAAGGGAATCCAATAACAAACACGCATATTTGAGCGAATTTCAATGCGCAATCGACGTTTCCAGTTTATGCACCCTCATATGACATCACAATCAACTAGATGACGTGTAGGATGATGTCATAATCACGAGCGAGGTTTGAGTGGGGCTTAGCTAGAGGTGGGCGGGCATCGCTAAAACTGGAAAGACCAATTTGTTCTAATCTCGTACACACTTTGACTGAATGATGTTTGCTCTATTGGACACGTCTAGACGGCTCCCACATTTCATTCACATCACACGCGAACAGGGTGAATGTCCCTTTCCCAGTAATTCCAGAACTGTCAATAAATGTTCCATGCAGAGGAATGGTTTCAATTTACTTTTCTAATATCGTATTTCCGCACTAATTCTATGGAGATAAATCCGGACACGTCGCCAGTAATTAACGGCACATGCTTCTGGATCTGACAGACATAGTGTCAGCTAAAGAGACACGTGCATTGACTAAGCTATACGCGCTCTTGGAAATTCAATTCATGGATAATTTCCACTGTCAGCATCAAATATCTGAATACAGCAAAACGTGTCCTGAGCAACTACCGCATTGAACACACGCAATTAGTAATTATCGACACGTGGTCTCTTAATACACATGGCATATGATATCACCATTCTTCCGCCTCCGACCACACCCCCCACCCACACTCACACACATACACACACCCACAGCCCTCCGCATCCTCCACCCCACCACCCCTATGGTCAGTCTAGATGCAACCCGTACATTGAGTGGCCATCCTAATACGGGGTTACCGATAGTTTTCTCCATTTCTGTTAACGCAATCACTTAATACGTCGGACTCTGCTGTGGACTTATATAAACATCAAGTATAGCTCATTGAAGAATGCGGTTTCGTCAATTATTGTCGGTGTGGGAAACTTGGGCTCCCCACCTCACACTCTAATACGTACATGCGCTTCCGAAATAGATTTAGGACTCACACCACCCCATTAAACCGATCACGTAAACGGAGTCACAGCTGGCATTGGAAATAATGTATAATATGTTTTGTAATTACTACGTCAAAACCCATAAAGAATCCATAATTGCTTAGCGATGTCACTCCCCTGGTGGCGCATAATGATATCTCTGCATTTCAAAACTCTGTAGACTAAGCACAGAGAAAGACATTATAGATATCGCGTCATATATCATGCCAGCAAACTGTTCTAGTGGAAACAGTTGTTATCCCAGACTCCAATAACCCCAATTAAGATTTATGTAAAATGAACATACATGCGAAATACGGATGACCATATATAATCAGTTATCATCTGATGGAATATGTGTTAATGATGCCGAGTCATTTTTATAAGCTTTTAACAGGATAATGCCTATTATAAGCATGTGATGTATCGATGTTAGCATTTTTAATAACTAATGTGATATCTTTTACTGGCCAACGAATGAATCGAAACTGTCACTCAAGTATATGTATATAATCAATTAAGTCACATCTGGCTGACGCCACAATCATGATAGACAGAAATACTCAGCCATGAAGCTATAGAGAAGTCTGTCAAGTGGACGAATTATATGTATTGGATGGATTTACTATTTAATAAGATTTCCGTTCAATATTTTAAAACAAATTTGACTGAAACCTACTACTCCCATAGTAACAGGTTACCTGTATACTTACCAAGAAATGGAGATTCTGAGATTTCAGGATTCAAAGTATATAAATCAATCCCAAACGCGCAAAGCATGTGCGAGGTGCAGGAGGTGATGGGCGTGGAAAAGCTAAAAGTTGATTCACCCATTCTTTTACAGTGATGCAACTAGTCCTGGCTACAAGGTCATTGGGTATTTTAGCACCTCTTATGTCTATAGCGCCTTAAAGCGCTCAAAATATTATTTGATGTATCAATTACGCAATATTTTTCAAGATATTTTAATTTTAGGAGACTATTTGTGTAAGTTTATCACTTTTTTCGCCGTCTTGACCATTAATGAGGTAATGGTAAAGAAAATTAACGTTTTTACTTAACCAGTGCATATCTGCAGGCCACGGGGAAGAGTATTTTCGCCAAATTACGACTAGAATGACTGACTCTGTTATCCAGCCAGTCATTCTAGTGGTAAATAATAAAATACTCTTCTCTAGGCTTTTCAAATAGCCATGTCGCAAGACCAATGCAAAGTTGTTTTTGGTCAGTTTGACAATTAAATGGTTAAGGTGACACAAGATGGGTTAAAATACGGCTATTATCCATCTAAAGACAATCTCAGTCTCCGCAAGCTCTCACAAGAAGATGGATATGTTTCCTGACTTTTCTATTCAAAGATTCTTCCCAACACATACGGCCAATGCAAATACTGAGTAAGTCGTTTCTCTAACATAGCTTCTGATAATGGCCATCGTTGCCTAGCAAGTATATGTGCCTCATACGTCGAGAGAGGCGTGCGTAGTTTGACAATCACTGCGACATTCAGGGATATATCCAGTGTAGGCTTATCTCAACGGAGTGGTCTACCCTGCCTGTCCTCGCTCAAAATATTGTTGCAAAATAGCAGCTGGTCCTTAGTCATCCGTACTGGTACTGCTCATGTCAGCGTTGATGATGAATGTACTATTGACATTTCATCGTGACTTACCAGTTCGCTCCATGTTTCATAACAATGCCTGGAACTCTATATACTCTAGCCTTTAGCACCTACACTATGTGAACGTTTGCTTCCCTCTGTTCGATATGTAACCCTAAATTTAAGCCTCAAATTTGTTCAAGAAAATTTCAATTTTCTCATAAAAGATGTGCATTTGTTACCGAGACATTCATTTCAGTGGTAAAATTTCAAAAATTGTTTTCTCTTGGTCTGCAAATTGGCCATTTCTCAAAACCACTGCAGAAGCCGTTCTTGGCTTACTTGAGTGTTAAAGGTTTAAGTCTGCTATTTTCCTTTAACAAATGCAAATCGGCTGTGCGCATTGTGATTAGAGTCAAATGGGTTGTCTGGTGCACTAATAGGCTTAGAAAATACTGCTTTGATGCAAATGTTAGGATCAGTTAGTTTATTGTTTTGATGTGCTGTTGCACTTACTAAAAAACAATAAAATTACAAATTAGAAATTAGTTAACTTTTTATCATTGTGCATATAGATTCATTTGTTGAAGCATAAAACCGTTCAAATACTTCTTCTGTTGGCTTCCTTGTAATCTCAGGCTGGGGATGATCGCCACAAATGCTGTATTGAACATGCATACCGTGATTCTCACTCCACATACCTCGTAAAGGACAGTCAATACTGAACTCTCCCAATGCGTATTTGTGAATAATATACGGTTTATCACCAGTACCCTTCATCTACTCTCTTTCTGCAACCCAAGAAACTGTTCCAAAAAATCAAAGATAGACATGTCACTAGCCATGGAATGTACAGATGATCTTGATTTCATCGATACACACATTTGTCTCCTTGATGAACTTCTTCTAATAGATGCAAACCATCTCAATTCCACATACATCTTCATAAATAAAGCCAAAACAGAGTCAACGAATTCCTGTGTGTCACAAAAGAGAGCAATGGTGAAAGTACCGTACTTCTGAGCGACGAAAAGTGGAGAAAGAACCGAATTCATTGCTCACTCCCTTGTAATGCAAGCAGCTTACCAATGAAGGAATTCAGTTTTAGCTATGCACCGCCCGTCTCTAGCTAAGCTCCACACACGCCTTGTCCGTGCTGGGATCGATCGATCCATGCACTCCCTGAATCGGAATTTCCATAAAACTAAGCAGATAACCTGTTGACTATTTTGAAGGTACTTTAGTTTCAAAATATTCAACAGAGTGTTCATTAAATAGTAAAGACATGCACTTCGTACGACTTAGCGGACTATTGAGCGTTTAAAACGGACTAAATCGCGTCATTCATGACGTCATGGATTATGAAGTCAGCGCACACGTGATGTAGTTGAATATGACGTCCTATGAGTGACTGAGAAATTGGTTTCCGCCATTCAGTGCGTAACCGGAAACATTTCTTTCCACTCAGTTTGTCCAAATAAGGTTATGAAGCTGCGACAGCTGGTCAGCTCCATAGCACATCTTTCACACACAGGACGCGCGTCATTGCAAACATCGGCAAGTAATCACGAATCTCCACTGGACATACAGCCTCGTCTGAAAAACAGCACAGTACATGCTGTGCAACTGTAGCACGGATCGGCCGAACAGGTACGGACCGTCCCAGCTCGGCCGAGTATGGGACGGCTGTTTCGGGTACGTTCTGAGCACGCCGCCCTCCCCCCACTAGGCAGGATAGTATGCGTGTATAAAGCCACATAAGTGAGCTTTCTAAAAATGACAAGTCCGTAAGATCGCGTAGTGCGTATGTCCTGACAACACGTGCCAGCTTTGGCAGAGAATGCATGCTAAAATGTACGGAGTTGCTCCATGTAATCCCTTTAAATTATGGTATTCTCGTCATTCTATCAGGATAGGAATGAGACGAGAAATTCAAAACTGCAAACCATTTTAGAATCGGTCCAGAAATGGCCGAGTTATCCTTATTTTTCTGCTTAAATTTTTTCTCAAAATATTGGACACATCATAAGCGCGTCTATACACTAATTGAATGGGGATGATGTTTATCACGTGGTAATCTCCTTGCCCTTTCAACTCGCACGCTGATTGGCTACAGGTCGCGCGTTGATTGGCTAAGAGTTCCAGCTAGGACGTGATGAGGAGTACAAAAAGAGTGAAGAACTGAGAATCGAGACTCAACCTTCAATGAGAGAGAAGGTGGTATGTTGTGTAGCCAGAGCAGTACAAGACGTGGGTAACTGCTTACTGACTGTTGTTACCATACAACCGCAGCAGTGCCTCTCGGATTTCAATTCTTAGTCTCTTGAACACAACCGCCGCATCCGCATCTAAGTTTTTGTATGCTCTCGGGAGGATATCACCCGAGGGCAAATAAATACATCTAAAGAAGGAACCCTCACTTCCAACAACAACAGGGGAGTCTTCCTGCGGATGGGCCTTGCGACCCCGATGTAACAAACTCGTAGTATGTGGAACGAGTGGTGATTCTTGGTGGACAACTCGTCAGATCTGCCGAACCATGCCGAAAAGTGGTAATCAAATTCCCCCCCGCAATGTGTTATGTATAGCATTTAACTTCTAGACAACGGTCTAGTGGGACCTATCTTGGTGCGCCACACGAGCGCCGCACGAGCTATGCAGTGCATCGTGTGCTGTGTACATGGAAGATGCACATGCACCATTATTTAACATTCAACTGTAGCCCTTCATTACTACAGGGCAGCTTTCAACTTCCGCTACAGTATGGAACTTTTTGTCATACTTTTTAAATTAATATGACTATCTAGTAGACATCTGCAACTGCAATCGTTCTTCTTCACCATCTTTGAGCGTGTGCCGCATTAATAGTTCGCCTTTGGATATCATCCCAGCAGCTACAGAATCGAGCCATCTCACGGAACGTATGGTCTACTGTGACCCATGAACATTTTCCGTACCGATGACTAATAGGTACTCATCTAACTGTATTTTCTTATTATTGTATTTTTACATTTATAAGTACTGATGACTAATAATAACAGACCGGTCGCCTGAGACCGCATTTTATAGTTTATCTTTTTACTGTATATATTATCCGTGTTTTATGCTGATGACTAACAAGCACCGTAAGGTCGGGTGACCTTAATTAGTGTCAACTCTGTGATAGTTAGTTATGCATATGGCAGCAGCCATCCTAGTTACTTGTTTTGTTTCTTTTATATAAAATACTAGGGGCGCAGTACGCTAGGCTACACTATACAGCAACAATAACACAGAATCACTTTTCCCCCCAGGCATCACTTTTTCACTGAGGTCACTGTTCAGGTTCTCATTAAGCGAACCTCACATGAGATCAACTAAACCTGGCTATTCTGGCTAAATAGGATAAGTTTAGAAGTAGTTAGGAATGGTCACTCGCTAGGAGTCATTTGTGTAAACCTCTTTTCCGGATGTAGCGGATATGTAACACCACACACCGGCTAGGTGGTATTAATTGGCCAAATACTTTAAGGCCTCCCGATTAATATATGAGCGATTGTTTCTTCCTACATTCCTCCATCCATATGGCTTATAATTGTCTGGACCTCCCTTCGACACGTTGGTGCGACCCAACTCTGGAGACTATTGGGGTTTCTGATCGGTGAAGACTAAAGTATTGATTCCACACACACTCCCCCAGTATCTTCGGATACCAGTTAGCATAGATATACATGCGGAAATATATATAGTCCCGGGAGCAGATCCTATATGATCTGCCCCTAACACGCCAGGTGATGGACGGGACACGGATCTCCCTATAACTTTTCACAGTGACTGGCCGCGGTCTTGGAACCCACCACGCCCTCGCGGTAAGGTCACTATAGTTGGATATCCGTCTCCTTATCCCCACCGTAAAAGTATATGCGCTATTCAAATGCATTTGTATATATGTCTTATCGTAGTGATCACAGTGCGATCAATAATGGGATCGTTATATGATTCAGGAGCTGCCACACCATGACATGTCTGCTCTCTGTTTGTCTGAGGGGAATGCTCCGCATGGTGACCATATCGGAACCGAGCCTTTCTGCCAGTCAGGTATGTATTTAAAAAATAGGTAGATATACTTGCCATTTGCGGTAAGAGTTTGGAACATGGACCTAACAACTAAACGTAGTTTAGGGTATTAGCAGAAGCACCACATAGATAAAGCGGCATTCTCTGGAAATCACCCACCCCATCTTCACGTAATTCAGCGTGCATCACGATAGCATACAATTTCATTAGGTTAACCCCACTACACACTTAACATATGTTTGAACAAGAGACTGGCTCTTTTTGCCAGCTCTCTTCCTTCGCTTCGACGTTGGAAGGCATTTTCCTATGACGGACACGCGTGCGAGGCACTTTCCTCTCGCAACAATAATATTTTGCTAGCGGTATAATGGTTTATATTAAACCACCCAAGTGACCATGCTAGGACTCTCCCTTGCAGGGCTACCTCGCATATTTAAGGATCAGTGAGATACCGCTGACGAGCCCCATTACACAAGACACCAACTTTGTTCCAAGTACTATATTTTCTCTCTCGTACTAGCACACGAGTAGTATTGATTGTTGTAGATATATCATTTTTATTAATTATGTCTAACTCCCAAATTGTGTAATGGATCATCATACCAGTAACATGAATAGCCGGAACGAGACGGTGTGGTTCAACCTCGGCGGTAATGGTCGCACGGCCCCACTGGAACGTTATCGTTCCACCGGCTCTAGAAATCGGTCTTTGTACATTCCGGAAACTTGGTTAAACGCAATCTGTCACTCCTAGAACTGACGCTAACCAGCTCGTCTGCGCATAGTGTACATGCAGTGCAGCGCAGCAAACTATTCGGATGGACTGCCGTGTACCCCACTCCCTCCTCCACGGAGGCTACAAGTGGTGCCTGATGTGGGGCTCGAACGAGAAACAGACCCACACCCACACTCAACACCCGTGCATTTCCATCTCCTTCATCGGATGATCAGAACTCCATTGATGTGGAAGTAGCATCTTATGATAGGAGAGCTGCATGTGTCCTTACCGACTATGACAAAAATATCCCTGCTCCAGAATTCCAAGCATCATATCAACACAGGTACTCACTGATCATCGAGGGGACATTCCACGATTTCTCGCAGGTGGGTACGCATTACATTACCGTGTCAGACATCCGTGATAGGCAACTTCCATCTCAGATGGATCACGGTCGACCACGAGAAAGACCCCTACGGGGGCACGACATCCCTTCACGCCCAATGCGTTCACCAGCACCATCAGAATGTGACGCGTGGCCTGCCCCATATGGACCATGTCCGGTATCACCACCAATAAGAACTTCATCTCCGTGCTACCCTGCGGTACCATGGTATGAACATACTGGATCACCATCACCATCCTACAACAGAATGTACACCCACTCACACAGCAGGCACTACCATCATCAGTCTCCTGGACCTCCTCCATACGAGTAATGCCAGACTCAGTGCCAAGTAGAGCTTCCGTGAGATATACATAACACTCCTCCACCGGTTTATCGACCATCACCAATTCGGCATTCAATGAAACCGACACATCTATTTCGCACTGAACATCATCAGTGGGCATCGCCATCATGAACATGGTACCAGAACCATCGACATGGACGAGAACTTCCACCATCAGCACCACCAACACGCAGACCAGCATCCCTGTTCACATCACTCTCC
>JAVVLW010003183.1:0-50000 GCA_034401795.1 Chaetoderma sp. LZ-2023a | reverse complement strand
CCAAAAAAGGAAGACAAAACCGGAAGTTAATCATAGAACACCATGAAAACCGGAGGAAATTACCATATCCCCGGATGTACGAAATCCGGAAGTGGAAAAATAGGAAACGGAAATGTGCAAACCGGAAGACAACCGGAAAACTGAACCCGGATGTACAGTAAAAAACCAGAATAAGCATAGGAACTGGAAATACGCAAACCGAAAGTCAGACCAGAACTGATGAACACTAGCTACAGGCGATCTGTGGACATTTCTGACAACCGGAAATGACCCAAGACTTTGACATATGTGTTTAGGACGGGGCCTTCCGCCGCCACCACCACTGCTTGAGGGTCATGCCTTTTCTTCTTTTTTCAACCTCAAGACTCATGTGGGTTTGACCCCGGGGGACCTGCTCGAGTTCACATTTGAGAGCTTATTTGCTCTAATTTTTTGCCCTTTGACATTGGCATATGTGTTTAGGACAGGGGCTTCCGCCGCCGCCACCACGGCTTGAGAGTCATGCCTTTTCTTCTTTTTGAACCTCAAAGACTCATGTGGGTTTGACCCCGGTGACCTGCTCGAGTTCACCTTCGAGAAGCTTATTTGCTTCGGAGACCTGATTTCCTGACGGAACGTAAGAGGAATATGTTTCCCCAAATGTCCGATTCGGATGAAACGTCTTGTTTCTTGGCCTCGCGGATGGCAGAAGAAATCCTCTCATCTAGCGATTTGATCAGAACAGATGCAGATGACTCAAATCTTTGCATACAAAACCAAAACGGCTTCAGAATTCTTCGAAAATTTTTAGACGAATAATCTTTAAAGAAAACCTTAGATACGGACGTCAGACCACCCTATGCAAATCCCGCACATCGTTGTGGGGGTACACGTAGTGCACTTTGAACAGACATGTCCTCCATACTCCGCAGAGTGAACTCGGTCACACATTGAGGACGTGCACTTGATTTTATCGGTCGTTTTAAGCCTCCAAAAAACGAAAAAAGATTACAAATAAGCATACAGCTTGGTATTTCGTTAAAAAGAGTCTAGAAACATGCAAACGCATTCCAAAGAAAGGCCGGAAAAGTTCAAATTAAAAAAATCCCTACCGTCAAGAAAACAATCATTCATAGGGAAATAAACGTAATTCCTTGTAATGCACTAAACTGAGTGATTAAGGGCTCATTGGAGTAATAGAGAGATTTTAGATGATGATGACTTATATTAAGGTTGTTACCACGAAAACGAGAAATCCCACAAAAACCGGTAACATTTCTATACATAGTTATAAAATTCACTATAAACACGAAATACTTCCAAGAACATAATTTAGGGTGGATAGACTTCACAGTAGGTATATCTAGCGTGAGGAAGTTCTTCAATAGTAAGCTGACACAGCGCAAAGCTATAAAAATTTTCTGATAATATTTAGGCAGTTATTCTGCTTGCAGAATAATTGAAAAGTGAATCTGTTTCCTATTTGGGCTCCAGTGCGCATAGTGACAGGCGTCACTAGGAAGTGAGTACAGACTGGTGCCAGTCTATATCAGGTTATAAACTGGAGATGGACGTAACCAGTTGCCTGGTTGTGGGTCCATATTAATAGGAATAGGCATGGGGAGGAGAGTATGCAAGCATAAAAATCTTATACTGGTAGCTAAATGCAGATAATTGATTTAGCAAGCAGTGATTGAACGGTAATGGACATTTTTGTGGTGTAATAACAACCATCAAGCGGTTAAGGAGATGCATTTTTGACAATTTACCATAAATTTTGCATAAAATATAAGATTTTCACAAGAAAAATGACTAATCAAAATTTTGAAAAGAATCCACCACCAATAGCATCCTTCTAGCCAAATTTGGTTAAAATCTGCCAAGCGGTTTATGGGGAGATTGCAGGAAATGTCAATTTCCCTTTCTCCGAGATCTAACAATACTCACCATTCTGTTACTTCTGATATACAGCTGGCCCTGACAGCGGCTCTAGGATTATAGACTTAGAAAGCTTTACCGACTCCTGGGAACCGGGTACCCGGCTCCCCACTGCCGAGTACCCGTTTACCATAGAGCTCATATTGTTTGCATAGCCACCAAACAAGAGAAAACTATGGCTTGCCTCCGTGGGGCTGGGAGGCTGGGTCCGTAACAGAATGGTGAGTATTGTTAGATCTCGGAGAAAGGGAAATTGACATTTCCTGCATTCTCCTTCGATCAATACTCACCATTCTGTTACTTCTGATATACACCAGATTTGATCAGTAACCTGGTGGGAAGGGGCAAGCCATACATGCTAATTTTGCCCCTTGGAGAAAGATTTTAGACTTCAAACTTGACTAACGGAGACCTAAAAGGACCGTCAAGTTCACGGAACCGAATCACATTCGCGTCACAGCCCCCCCCCCTTTTTCCTCCTAAGAAAAGGGAGAGAACTAACGAACATGTATCTCGCCTGAAACACCAATATGCCAAGAGGGTTAACTACTCCCTGCATATCGCTTGTATTAGCCTGGGAATGAGCATGAATATATAAGATGAATGAACATGATACATATACATAATACAAAAAACTCTCACTTGTTGAATTACCTTATGATAACAGGACTTCAGACGTACCGCCTACAACCATACACCGGTTCGGCCATCAGTGACACAATCTGGTTGACATCCTCTCGCTTGACCATGCCTGCTTTAGGTTCTTTTCTTACCAAAGTGAAAAAAGGGGAAAAGCAGTGTGGTCACTAACTATCGTTTCAAAACAGCTAAAGCGAGTGGATTGGCTGAGTCTGACACATCCCTCATATAGTAATCCGTAAATGAGGACTCACAGTGCCATTGTGCAACGGCCATGATGTCCTCTAACGGAACACCATTGTAAAGGGCGGTCGAGGCGGCTATTCCTCTAACATCGTGTGCCCTTACGCCCTGCACCTGGTGCCCAGTCGCCATCTCATGAGTAGTCTGAATGCATTCGACCACCCACCGAGAGATAGTATCCATGGATGCGGTGCCATAAGGCTTTTTATGGCAGATCCACAGATGTCTATCGTTCGACCGTAACGAGTCAGTCCGTTTCTTGTACTTAGTCAAAGCACGGACTGGGCACCAGACACTGGCATCACGATCAAACCTGGTTAACTTCGGTATAATGATCGGTTTGCCGGGATATCTCAAAGATTGGTTCTTTGACATAAATTCTGCTCTTGGCAGAAGACGCAGACCTTCTCCAGAAACAATAAATCGGTTCCTCTCTGCCGAAAGCGCATGGATCTCACTGCGCCTTCTAGCTGAGGAAGCTGCCAATAGAAAGACCGCCTTTAGAGTCAAATGCTTTAGACTAGCCGAACGCAACGGTTCGAATGGGTGCTTGGCCAGTACATTAAGCACTAAAGATAGACTCCAGGCTGGAATGACTACCGGTTGTCTCGGGCGGAGATTGCTCATTCCCTTCAACATCACGTTTAACTGGGCCACCTCTGGACTATCCCTGTTGGCTAGACAAGGGATAACTGATGCCAAAGCTGACTTGTATCCAGCAATTGTGACGGGAGCTAGTCCTGTAAAGAACAGCTCACAGAGAAAGTCTGCTATTTGCTGAATAGTGGATTGAAAGGTATCAATACCCTTTTCTTCACACCAGTCTGCAAATCTGTTAACCTTGTTGTTATATGACTTGAAGGTTGACCTCCTTCTCGCAGCCGCGATGAAATCAGCAGCCTGTCGAGAAAAGCCTTCCGACGTGGAACGTTGTTTGACAACATCCACGCAGTCAATTTGAACATTTCGGGACGCTCGTGTAGGAAGCGTCCCTTGGCCTGGGAGATTATGTTCGGAATCTCGGGCAACTGCACAGGATTTTCCACCAGCAGATCTAGAAGATCCGTGAACCACACCCTGCTCGGCCAATACGGCGCTATTAGCAAGACCAGACACGGTTCCTCCCTGACCTTCACCAATACCTTCGGTAGAAGAATGGTGGGTGGATACGCGTAAGCGTGCATCCCTCTCCAGCTTATCGCCAGAGCATCTGTATCGACGGCATTTGGATCTGGAATCGGCGAGACATATGTCATGATTTGAGCATTTTCCTTTGTGGCGAACAAGTCCACGTTGGGTTTGCCCCAATGCTCGAAGATCCGTCGTAGAACTGGAGGGTTGAGGGACCATTCTGTTGGCAGGATTCTCTGTCTGCGAGACAAAGCATCCGCCAGAATGTTCAATCGGCCAGGAATATGAGCTGCTTTCAAAACAACCGAGTAATTCCTGCACCATTGAATCAAGTGCCACACCCTGATGCACAGGGTGGGCGACCTGGTCCCTCCTTGGCGATTTATATATGATACTACTGTCGAATTGTCCGACCGTATCAATATCACCTTGCCCCTGATCATCGGAAGGAACTCTTCCAACGCCAGTTCCACTGCCATCATTTCCAACAGATTGATATGCAGCTGACTCTCCGGGAGAGTCCATGTGCCCGAGACCTGGTGTTCTCCCAGGCAGGCACCCCACCCTTCCAGCGATGCATCCGTGTAAACGGACAGCTGGGGGTGGGGTAGGTGCAGCGAAACCCCTATTAGGAGATTCTGACGCTGTTTCCACCATAGAAGATGCGATATTATCGGCTCCAAAACTGGCACCAGTTTTGACAGGGGTTCTGTTCTCTGTTTCCACAGAGACATCAGATACAACTGGATAGGTCTTCGCATTAGAGCAGCGTACGGGATAACCTGCTCCATGGAGACCATCATGCCCAGCATCTGAAGGAACCGCCTCGCCTGAATGTGGTTTCCCACTCGAAAACTCCCGAGGATGGCTAACAGAGACACCACTCTGGGCTCTGACGGGTAAACCCTGCCCTCCTCGAGGTCGAATCGCATCCCCAAATAAACGAAATGTTGAGTGGGTGTCAACTCGGATTTCTCCTCGTTGACTATCCAGCCTAGATCTGAAAGTAACTTCAGAGTCAGAGCAGTATCCACGTTCAACCTGGCTGCCGAGTCTGCCTTGAGCAGCCAGTCGTCTATGTAGGTGTGTAGCGCCACGTTCTCTTTTCTGAGAAACGCTGTCACCGCAAGGACCACTCTTGTGAAAACCCTCGGAGCTGTCGACAGGCCAAACGGGAGAACTGTAAACTCCCATACTTGATTCTGAAACGCAAATCTCAGAAACCTGTGCCAACTCCGATTGATCGGAATGTGGAAATATGCATCTTTCAGATCGATCGATACACACCACATTCCTTTCCTCAATCCCGCCATTACCGACCTCGGTGTTTCCATCTGGAACCGAGGCGTATGGATAAACCAATTTAATGGCCTGAGATTGAGTATGGGTCTCCATCCCCCCGTGCTCTTGGGGACAAGGAACATGTTTGAATAGAAGCCTGGAGTGTTCCGGTTTGCTGGTTTTATTGCTCCCTTCAGAAGCAAACCCGACACTTCCTTTTGAACGGCTTCTAACTTGTCTGGCTCCCTTGGTACGGGTGTCCAGACTGGTGCCAAAGACAGATTTTGTGGCGGAAAGTCCCACCACTCCGGCATGTAACCCTGGGATAACCATCCCAGGACCAGACTGTCTGACGTCACACCTCGCCAAGCCTCGACGAAACGCATGAGCCTTCCACCCACCATAGACGCCTCGACGTCTAACGGGGTTGTCCGGCTCGCAGTCCGCCCCCCCCCCCCCCCCTTTCTTAACGAGAGAGAGTGAGAACCATTTCGTTCTAGGCACGACGGGTATAACTGGCACCGCTGTTCCTGTCGCACAGGTGCGGTCCAGGCGGATATGAAGGGAGCTTGCGTACCCTCAGGTACGCTTCGGCCCCTTCTGTCCGCCCTTTGAGGCCTTACCCTTCCCCTTGCCCTTACCACCTCTAGGGTGGTCCGGAGCAACATTGGGGAGGGTAGGCGCCTCTACAGCCTTCCTGGGTTTCTTCGCCGGCGGCAGCTCCGAAAACCCAGCCGAAACAGACGTCGCAATAGGCCTGGCTTTCGCCTTGCCCTTATGCTTTTTCTGTTTCTTTGAAGGCTGTACTGATAGCGGCTTACCCACAGCCCCTAGTGCGTGCGCTTGCCGCACTAGCTCTAGCTGTAGATTTACCGCTAACCGATTCTGCGCAATACTGGCGGTGTCCTCTAAGATGGCCCGCGCTTGGCCACCAAAGATGCTAGGCCCTGTCAGGGGCGTCCCAAGAAGACGCTCCTTGACTGCCGTAGCCGGACGCATATGGTCAATGACCATTTGCCTCCTGGACTTCGTCACACGCGCTTGCACCCTTGCCAATGCGTCCATTGACAGCACCAAGCCGTCATTAACGCACGATAGCGCCACAGGTGGCACAGGGTGGCCTGCCCCCGCTTCAGCCCACACCGACTGAAGTAGACGATAGGAGTGATTGACAGCGCTCATGGCTGCCCTCACACCCTCATCGCATAGGGCCAGGACTTCTTCCTGGTGTACCTGGGCCTTATCCACTAGTGCCGGACCGGGACCACCCGAACCGGCACTCTGGACGCCCAGTACCCATCGGTCATCCTCCGTGACCGACGGGACTACACCATACCTGTCGTATTCACCCCGCGGAATACGGCACCTTGCCCGCACCTCCCTGGAGGCCGCAGGGAGCTGACCCTTGGTCATTAGTTGTTTACTATAAATAGCATCCAACAAATCAATGAACCGTGGGATCCAGTCCCACTGACTGGATCCGGGCCGCGGGCAAAATCCCCGTCCTAATCGACGCAACCGATGGACGGGGCGCATCTTCATCGGCCGTGGCCGAAACCACAGACGGGTCAACTCTGGCTAGCCACGCCAGAGCACCAGACCAGTCTAACTCCGAAGAAGATACCCCCGCAAACACGTCACCCGTTGACATGCTTACGGGTCTGCCAGCCATGGCCTCCCGGCCAGGAGCCACGGCTGACACGCCAGGCACTCCGCTACCACATGGTTCCGCCGCCACCCCATGAAACACTCCGGTCCATGGGGTAGGTCCGCACGGAAAACCGTACGGACCCGTAACCGTCGCGGAACCATAGCCGGCCACGGGCGCCAACGGCACCCCATGTCCGGCTGCCGGACCAGGCGAGATAGGTGAGTACCACGCCTGGCCCGGCACACCGGTTCCCCTGACGGCTGGTGACAAACCAAGCCGCGCGGAACCGGTGCACGGTAACGGATTGGCCTCAGCCGCAGGCGGAGCCGCTGACCTGGCTTGCGCCAAACCAGACAAATGGAGGCCGGTTCCGTCCAGGACGGAATCAACCTCCATATTCTCCACCTGCGGCTTCACGGGCCGCAGCAACCTCTCCTCCTCGGCCTCATCGTCTTCAGACTCCGAAGAGCCGTCACTAGACGAATAAACCGTGGAGCCGTCCTAGCGGACGGCTCCCACACCTGACGGACCGGCCACCGCTACTGGACCACCCGGAGGTGGCCGCAGAGAGACAGAACCCGTCTGGCCGAAGCCAGACGGACCCGCCAGGGGGCCGTACGAGACGGCCCCCTCGGTAACCAGTCCAGAATCCTGTCCGAAGACAGGATCCGTACCAGGCATGGGGAGAAACTGCCCCCCAACCTTTGGTAGCAGGGACGACACCAGCGTGGGCAGAACGCTATGCAGAAAACCCTGCATAGCCGGACCAAACCACGCCGGCGGTGCCATCTCCGCCACCTCCAGCTGGGGACGTGGAGCACCCCCACCGGCCGAACCGGGCGCTCCACGATTTCCTCTCGGACCGCCTGACCCCGCGTCAGACCCAGCCAAGTCCTTCTGGGCAAGGAACTTAACCATCGTTTCGACGGACCACACTGCACAAACATTACACCTATGATCTATATTACACAGGGCACACCTAAAACAGACATGGTCCTTGAACATTACACGGACAAACTTATGGCAGTCGTCACATGATGGCGGGGCTGGCTTGGCCTATAAAATAAGCACAAACCTACAATAAACAAGCGGAACGAGACACGGATGGAAGGCAGACAATTAATTTTCAAATATTTTGACTCATAAATTAACCGTAACCTCCCGCACCCCACCCCGCCACGTTACAACAACGATCGCATTGATTATGACGACAAGAACGCGGCGGGCACAACACACCCATAATAGATCCTACAGGATGTGTAACGGCTCCAGGAATCATATCGCATAGCATTCAGGGTATATTTACTAATCAATATAAATTATACTCCTAACGAACGCAGCACGATATGTGAAGAAAACAACAAAATGTATAACAACTGCTGTCTCACACGGTAAAACCGCAGACCACGCATCTACTCAAGAATTTTGAAACCACCGATCATTGCAAACCGATCGTGATTGCACGTAAACTTGATCATTCTAAAGTTTCCGGTACCATTTTTAGTACGCAGCACCCAGAACAAGATGCGCGATTAATGAAAAAAATTTTCTTCACATAAACATCCGAGCGACCGGGTGTGACGTCACCCGCTCGGATTCTACGGAGAACGACGTCAGCCGATATTCGTGTTAGAAATACCGTAGCAAACACCTATTTTCATATCTGCCGATCGCCTGTTGGGGTTTAAAGAAGGCGATCGTCTGGCATATATCGTTGCTAGCACACGTCCCAGATTCTATGGGGTTAGAAATTGGAACATGCGACACAACGAAATTTAGAGACCTAAATCTTTTAACTATGGATATAAAGAACAATACAACCTGGTTATCTTGGGCGGTATTCTCCATAGTCCTTAGTTATCCTTTCAGAAACACACAAACTATCACTGATTAAAGACTTAGATTCTTTTAAAAAACACTAAAATCCTTAATGCGAAAAGCATGTATTGCACTTGTTGCTATGCAAACAAGAATGAGCTCTATGGTAAACGGGTACTCGGCAGTGGGGAGCCGGGTACCCGGTTCCCAGGAGTCGGTAAAGCTTTCTAAGTCTATAATCCTAGAGCCGCTGTCAGGGCCAGCTGTATATCAGAAGTAACAGAATGGTGAGTATTGATCGAAGGAGAAACGTACAGTGTATTAAAGCCAAAGTTAACACACAACGGATGGACAGATGACAATTCTGGTTAGGTGTCTGATTGAGAGAGAGAGAGAGAGAGAGAGAGAGAGAGAGAGAGAGAGAGAGAGATGAGAGAGAGAGAGAGAGAGAGAGAGAGAGAGAGAGAAAGAGGAGAAAGAGAGAGAGAGAGAGAGAGAGAGAGAGAGAGAGAGAGAGAGAGAGAGAGAGAGAGAGAGAGAGTCGTGCACAGTCGTGCCCTTTCTTACATATTCTACAGGGCTCGATTTTAACACTAACACATTAACCTGAGGAATGTACAATTTCATACAGGTTAGTAAAATTACACCAGCACTAACCCATCTGTGTTAGAGATTTCCTTCTACCTTCAATGCTTTATAGTTTATCCTCAGTATTTCTAGCCAAGCACTCAGCTGTAACATTACTCATATTATTAACCCTTTCAACAATACAAAACGGATAAGCAAATTTTTTACAATGTAACAAATATTTTGAAATTAATTTGACCAGAAATGTTGCCGACTTAGGCAGCAACAGCTTCTAGTCAAATTATTTTCAAAATATTCAACAAATTGCATGCATGGTTGCCTTGGAATTGAGTTTTACAGGGATCCATCGGTGAATGGATTAAAGAAGTAATCAGGTTTGAGATTACAAACATCGGGTCAGAGAAATGTGCTGTAGGATAACAAAATCAATGATGCACTATCCAGTCTGGGTAAGCAGAAAAAATCTTTAAAATCTATCCCCCGTTAAACAACAAAGCAATAACCTTTTGCCCCGTAAAACAGCTCAAAACCTGTACCTATACCAGACATGAAAACTGGTAACATTATCAAGTCACCAGTGACTTAGTTTGTATACACCTTAGATATAGAAGACTCAGCTCATTCATGATCTGGAGGGCCAATCATGTTGTTATCCATCACAGGCTGAGAAAATAATCCACAGAAAGTGTAAGATAAATTTCTGGACTAACATATCAGTCCTGCACATGCGCAGTTGGGATGCCGGATTGACAGATGATCACTTGCCTAATAGGGTCAGCTTTACTGTTTAAATTCTGTGTATTATAGAGCAATAGGATACAATTTCTATCTATCAAGCGTTGTCTCCCAAGATACTCTTAAAATGAAAAGTGTCGTCCTCGCATTGACCAATCAGAAACGAGTATTCAAAGGATGCTATGGGATTGTCAGAACTATCACAGGGTACATTTGTATCAACAGATGATCAAGGGAGATAATCAATACGTTGTACACGCCATAACCATGGAATATAGATATACAGTAATCAACAACTTTCAGTCAATCTGCTTTTAAAATATTCAGCAGGTCCAGAGTTATTGGCCCTTGAAATTATTGTCTAGTGGCTTGCAGCAGTCAGACAGTTAAACGATGGGGATTGCCTGTCAGCCTGAGTGAATTAGTAAGGATTAATATTTCACATTAATCTAGAATAGACGAACTGATTCTATACAAAATTGTACATGCATACATTTCACAAGACTATTGCAGAAGCCAGCTCTGTGTGTGCATGTGTTCATGCGCATACGCTGGTGATGTATTTGTTCCTTCATAGCTTCTGTGTCTCCCGTACTTACTGTTTCACTGCAGCCACAGTTTCTAAGAACACATCATTGGACCATACTCTTTCTAAAAGCTAGAATGGAGACTGGACTATGGTTTCTCAGACACCAATTCCCCCTTCAAACATTCACATACTAAAGGCACATTCAGATTGGATGTGGCATGGATAGGTGGTGAGGTTAAAATACTACACGTTTATCTATCATATCTTGCCATCCATCCTTGCTGGTAGGTGTATGTGTTATTATTCCTTTGAATAATCATGCTTGCCTATTTAAGAATAATCGTGATTACTCGATTAATTAATCTTGGTGCAAATTACCCTGACATAACAACAAAGGCATACATGTATCAAAAATGAAAAGCTGCAATGGTGTTTAGAAATGTTCATTTGCAGGCAAAGAGGAGACTATTTTTGAAAATTATTGAGCCAGTCATTCCTGTGATACATTTTGAAAAAAAAATTATCTTGGCCTGTAAATAGACATACATGTACATGTACCTTCGCTGGGCAAGATGCCAATCTTCGTAATTAAAAGGTAGGTTATGAAATTAGTTTATACAGTAGACATAATTCACGATTATTTGATTTTTTATCATATAAATTCGTCACGATTTAAAAAAATAATTGTGATTTTTCGATTTAACCCTTTAATGTTCAATCTGGCTAAAACCAACCTCTGCAATAGCCTTGAGGAATGTCTATCTGCAGGTAAAGAAGAATTTTTGAAAATTTACCACTTGAATGACTGGCTCGATAATTGAGCCAGTCATTCAGTGGTAAATTTTCAAAAATACTCTTCTCTTTCCTTGAAGATGGGCATTCAATAAGGAAATATTTTGATTTTCCTGATCAAATTTGACCAGTAAAGGGTTAATCCCTACATGCTGGTTCCAGTGTAAATGCTACTAAATGACATAGTAACCCTTTAACACTCAAATCTGTTCAAAGATAATTTCAATTTTCTCAAAGAAAATGTCCATTTGCAGAAGTGATATTTTTGTAAATTTATCACTGGAATGATTGGTTCGCTTGTCGGGCCAATTATTACAGCGGTAAATTTTCAAAGATACTCTTATTTTGGTCTGCACATCGACATTCTACAAGACCTCTAGAAGATCCATTGTTGGGCAGCTTAAGTGCTTAAACCGTTAAAATGTTAGGTCCAGTTTTGACAATGCTGTGTCACGGCTGGTGAGAATACGTCCAGTTACACACCTGTAAGAAGCCATGTTGCATATATACACATGTGCTTACCTGTATGCTGTTTGATTGCCTGAGGTTTAATCACCTGACCACACTTCTCACATACGACAAGAAAAAACTCATCCCGCGCTGGACATAGACCGAATAATCTCATATCTGTAAAAGACAGAGCACGAACATGTTACAGGAGTACACAGACACACAAGGGTTAACGCACGCTAAATCATGCGTTTGTATAATTTAAGCAAAATAAAATACCATTTGCATATTTTTCAATTCCTAAATAGTACATTTTCCACGGAAAGTAACTTTCTTCAATTTCTCATGAACATCGTGTAGTGACATCGTTGCATGAATGATTGTTGCGGTATGACACCATACGGAGACTGTGGATCATGTTGCTTTTGGTACATCTTAAACCCTGCATCACCACCTCATTAAAAAAAACATCATTAAAAGCAACACAATCCATCCAACGGCTCTTTATGATATAAGCATCTACGCAAAGTATCAACCAAAAGCGGCTTCTGCAGTGGTCTTGCAAAATGTCCATTTGCAGACCAAGAAGACTACATTGTATCTTTGAAAATTTACCACTGGAATGACTAGCTTGATAACCGAGCCCATGATTCCGGCGGTAAATTTTTGAAAATAGTCTTCTCTTGGTCTGCAAATAGACATTTTCTATGAAAAAATTGAAATTTTTAAAACAAATTTGAGGGTTAACCATTTAATGACTAAATTTGTTCAAAAAAATTTTTAATATTTACTTACTGAATGTCCATTTGCAGGCCAAGAAGACTATTTTTGAAAATTTACCACTGGAATGACTGGCTCACTTATCGAGCCAGTCATTCCATTGGTAAATAGCTTCTCTTGGCCTGCAAATGGACATTCCCCAAGACCACTACAAAGGCCGGTTTTGGTAGGCTTCGTCGTAAAAGGGTTAATATGAATTAAGAGACTACATTTTTCTACAGACACTCATGAGCTTTATACCATTTCGCTAAAATTGTTTAAACAATACTATATCTGGTATACAATAAATAGGCTAGGGCTCCTGTCCTTTGAAGATTCAATTATCTTTATCTGACAATTGATGAATCCAATTTTAGCTATGCCCCGCACATCTCTAGCCACACTTCGCCAGTGTTGTGATCGATCGATCCCTGAACTCACCGACTATCAATTTCCAGAAAACTATACATGTAAGCTGTTGAATATTTTGAAACTAATTTGACTGGGTGCTGTTGTTGCCTACGGCTCAGTTATATTAGTTTCAAAATATTCAATAGTGAGTTTATTAAGACACAATTCGCAAGACCTGATAGACTATTAAGTGCTTAAGAAAGACTAAACCAAATCATTAATGATGTACATGTAATTGATAATGACGTCAGCCTACACATCATGCAGTTGATTATGATGTCATATGATTGATGGACAATCTAGACTCCTCCATTAACCGCACAAACTCTCTCTCTCTCTCTCTCTCTCTCTCGCCCATTCATGTCATTTACGTGTAGTTCTCGAAGAATTATTTGTAGTCCTTGGTTCTGTCTTAGCAACGTGTTTAAGATTAATGTTAGATGAAGAAGTGGCAGATTGTGATGAGGAAGCATTTTCTATGATGTGTCGTACAGTTCCTGTCCTTCGGGTGTAGACATTGTGACAATATCCATGCTGTTATAACAATGCTTATGTTGACTTGTATATACATGTATGTGTTCTGCTTTCAGGAAGTGAAATACATGTAACCTGGATGACTCATTAACCAGCAGGACTAGTGAGCAGTGAATGGAGGATTCCAGTTTATCCATCAATTATATGACGTCATAATTAACTACATGACGTGTAGGATGATGTCATAATCAATTATATGTACGTCATGAATAACATAGCTAAGTTTGCAACGAACGCTTATTTTGACCATAAATTAACTGTAAACCCTCCCGCACCCCACCCCGCAAAGCTACAGCAAAGATTGCATTGATTATGACGACAAGAACGAAGCGGGCAATAATACACCCATACACTGATCCTCAAGGATGTATAACGGAACCAGGAATCATATCGCATAGCATTCGGGGTATATTTACTAATAAATATAAATTATACTCCTAACGAAGGCCAAAACGATATGTGAAGAAACAACAAAATGTAAACAAACTGCTGTAGCACACGGTAAAACCGCAGACGACACATCTAAATCAAGAATTTTGAAACCACTGATCATTGTAAACAGATCGTGATAACACGCAAAACTTGAAAATTCCAAAGTTTTTTCTGGTACCAATTAAAGTACGCAGCACCTAGAATCAGATAAGCGAATTAATGAAACATTTTCTTCACATAAACATCCGAGTAACACGGGTGTGACGTCACCCGCTCGGATCTTACGGAGAACGACGTCAGCCGATTTTCGTGCTAAAAACACTGTCAACCAACACCTAATTTCATATCTGCCGATCGCCAGTTGGGGTTTAAAGGAAGGCGATCATCTGGCATATTTCGTTGTTAACACACATCCCAGATTCTTTGGGGTTAGAAATTGGAACATGTGACACAGACAAAATTTTGAAGACCTAAGTCTTTTAACTATGGAATAACATGGAAATATATGACCTGGTTATCATCGGCAGCATCCATGGTAATCCAAATATCCTTTTAGAGAGCGCACAAGCTATCACAATTTAACACAGAAAAAAGACTTAGAACAATCTCAAGACTTCTAACTGCAAAAAAGCATGTGTCTCTTGTTGCTATGCAAACAAGAATGAGCTTCATGGCAAACGGGTACTCGGCAGTTGGGAGCCGAGTACCCGGTTCCAGGAGTCGGTAACGCTTTCTAAGTCTATAGTCCTAGGGCTCAGCTATCAGGGCTAGCTGTATCAGAAGTAATAGAATGGTGAGTGTTGATCGAAGGAAAAACATTCATTTACCAATCGGGTAAATGACATATGGAATACCCTCCCTGAGGCCCGAGGGTATTGTGCATGCCGGAACTGTCTTTGCTTTTGTAGTAGCATTAGATAGATTTTGGGAAAACCAGGAATTCAAATACGATCCCTCTGTGCCCTACCATATAACAGGAAATCAAATACGCAGAATGAATGTGAAGGAAGATGAGGCGGACACAGAGGCTGAATACCAGCCCGAGTCCACACACAAACATCCTAAGACATGACTAAAATACTTTATCCACATGAATACACAGACTGATGTACATGTAGCAGTCCTAGACTTTGCAAGTGTTTGATAAAATTCCTCACAAACATCTACTCCTGAAGCTACACCACTATGGAATTCAGGGAGACGTGTACATGTACTGAACTGTTATTTCTCACCAACAGACAGGAAAGAGTTGTATTAGATGTCAGGCGTTCCTCAAGGAGCTGTACTAAAACCATTCCTTTTCCTAGTGTATATCAACGACATCGCAGACAATGTTCAATCAATCATCCGACTCTAGTCATTGTCTATGCCCAAAATGGCCTCCATTGTGGACTTGGGGAATGTACATTTGCAGGCCAAACAGAAGACAATTTTTTTTAGAATTTACGCTGCAATAACTACCTCGATAACCAAGCCAATCATTCCAGTGGTAGATTGTCAAGAATAGTCTTCTACCGGCCTGTAAATTGGCATTCAATAAGTAAATATTTAAGTTTACTGAACAAATTTAGTCACTAAAGCCTAAAAAGGGCTAACACAGCAAAACCTCCCTATAACGGACACCTTATCCAACAAAAATTATTACCAAAGACAGGTGGTCGTTTATCACATCAAGGTAGTATCTTCAAAATCAGACTTCAATTATAGACAGATTTCATACGGCCGTTTCCTAATCTTAATAATTTGGGTAACATTATTACATAATTGTCTCACATAATTTTTTGTAGTTGTCAGGATATAAGTAGGCATACACTTGTACAACCAAATTTGTTCACAAGCCTTGCTCACCAACTGTCTCTAGTGATATATTTTATTGAGGGCGGACATATCTCAGCGGACCGCAATAATACACTAGCCTTTCTCCGCACAATCTACTTGCCATCGCCGCAAACTAAACTGGCCATGCCCGCCCACAACCAGCACCATTACCGCACATTTTTTACCGGCCGGAAAAGGCCAGACGGACTTGGTATAGGGCGGAGATCGCCATCATTCGATCATTTATAGGTAGTCTATGGCAGTTATTAATGAGAATGCCTAACTGGGTACATAACAGCGTTTAAATCCAGGCGAGGGGTTGATGGATTGTGGTGATCAGGATTGCTGATATACAGGTATACAAAATGATGAAACACATTTAATAAATGGATTGAAAGTTCGTGCAATATAGAACCATTGTCTTATTGTGCAATTTACAGAGTTCATAGACATCAATTTCACAATTATCACTCCACCCAATATATTGCAATATGTATTGCAAAACAGTGGAAAATATCGCAATATATTGCAATGTCAAATTTCAGCCAATACCCAGCCCTAAGTAACAGTAGACTAATTAATACCCTCAGATAAAATCTAAAAACCTAAACAACCTGTCATAACAAGCCGATAGGCCTTCTTACAGGATATAGATAATGATTGAGTAGAGATTCAGATACAGTGTAAGTATTGCTCATGCCGACAAAATGAGGTCATGCGTGTGCGAAAGTCGGTCAATAATACTGATCTGCAAAAACAGTTGAGTCTCAGAAAAAGGTGATGGAAAGATATTACAAGTTAAACCTAAGTATGTTAAGTTCTTATAAATATTCCTCTAAAAGTTGTATATTTACCGCCTTTATGGAGTTTCATGGAGTCATTGCAACTGTGATTCACATCAGGATTATCTGAAAGATAGTAATATTTAAACTTTAAAATAAGTGCTACAACGAACCAATTTAATGAAAATTAAGTGTTGAGTTTTCGTGGTATTGTCGAACAGAGTTACATTGTTATGGTATTCCTAGAAGAACGTATGACTGGTGGGTTGATTTAATCGTCATATATGTTAAAGATAAGTATATAATCTCACCATTTACATCCCCTAAAGATACATGATCATCCCATTCAGCCCATGATTGGCCTGAATAGAGCATTGGACTACCGTCCAAGCTCGCCATTTTATCACTGTTGCTTTTTTGGCAAATCCGATTTTTAACGACAATGACGTCAGAATCGGTAACTTTCCCGAGCCGTTTACAGCGTGAAAATACTCAGCGAATACCGGTTACTGCCGCACAGAAAACAAATACAGCGTTAATACTTTCTTATACTATATAATTTATCATCCTCTTATCAGCTGTTGGTGAAATATTTGCTGAAAGAGTTAGGATATTAAACATCGAAAATGTAACCGAAACATCAATTCGACCCAGTGAAGTCGGCCCCACAATTCTTCTTCTTGTTCGGTATATCCCATCTCATCATCATCATCGCATCATAGGACTTAAGCCTAAGGCTTTTGCTAGTCCCGGCTGTTACTAATAAGGCAAATACTTTGCGATGCTTTATGAGATAGGAAGAGATTTTGCTTTACCGGTCGTATAAATATATTCTGAGCTGCAGACTGATGCAATTCTGCATCCAATACTACAGCTCTTATTTAGTCAATGATGTTTCCATAGCAAATTTTGAGTGTAAAAATTCTGGATTTGGTATATTTACATAGTATACATCAGATTTGTGGACTTGTGTGCTTCCAGAACTATTCCTGTAGTCTCTGCGCAGTTTGTATGGTATGTGCAAAATTTAAGAAAATTTGTGGTTTCCATCCCAGCCTATAGCAGAGTTGTTACCAAGTATAATATTCTTTGATGTGTTGGAGGATGTGTGTAAGACCTGTAACAACCAGCTGCATTGTGCCGCCTAAAGAAGCAGATCATTGGGCCGGCGTTAGCTGCGGCATGCCGCCTACACCTAAGGTCAGCTTACCCACACCCTTTCTCCACATTTAGTCGTAGCAATACCTTCTTTCTTCTTTTCATTCGCTGATCATACCACCAGTCCTGTAAGTGACTATTGACATGATCATAAGCGTTAAGTGCGTGGATCCATGGTTTATTAGAGTGCGCCGTGCAGCCTGGAACCTCCGTCTTCAGCACTCGAGGTTTCTGTCAGGGTTACCTCACCCTTACCTCCTTTAGTCGCCTCTTACGACATGCAGAGGATACAGAAGGTGTATCCTAAGCCCCACCTACAGGGCGAGTAGCAATACCTCATATGTGAAAGATGTTCATTCAAACTGCTTTTGAAATTGTGTAGATCCTTGAAATCTACTGTCTGGGCCGGCAGTGCATTCCATATTGGTGGAACTCTTTTGTTAAAGAAGTATTTTCTCCTATTCGTTTTACAACGATCGATCCTCATTTTGTAACTGTGACCACGTGTTACTTCTGTAGTAGGTATTCCAAAGAGGTTGGACTGATCAACGTTGTACATATTATGCATGAACTTGTCGGCTTCTATAAGGTCTCCTCGAGTTCTCCGGTATTTCAATGAGAAGAGGTTGAGCGCTCCTAGTCTATTTTCATAGCTGAGAGTCTTAATCCCTTGAACCATTTTAGTGGCCCGCCGCTGTACGTTCTCTATCGCTTTTGATTGCCTAATGAGATGGGGTGACCATACAGAGTTGCAATACTCCAGTACCGGTCTAACCAGTGTTTTGTATAGGAGCAAGAAAGTAGTAGTATTCATGAAGCAGAAGGTTTGCTTTATTACGCCGAGTATGCTGTGCGATTTCTTTACAATTGTGTTGATGTGCATATCAAAGCTAAGCTTCTCATCTATGTGTACACTGAGATCCTTTTCACAGTATGTTCGAAGTACTGGTACACAGTGCTCAGTGTCTGTCATGACATACTAGAGTGCTGGGTGTGTGCTACCTAGATGGAGTACATAAATCCTTGTTGAATTAAAATGAAGTTGCCAGTCTACCGACCACTTACAAGTTATCTCAATATTCCACTGGATGTCAGATGTTTGTGGATTTCCAATTAATTTTGTGTCATCTGCAAAGTTTTTGCAGCTTTATTCGATATTGTCTGGTAGGTCATTTATGAAAAGTACAAACAAGGCAAGTCCAAGAACACTGCCTTGTGGAACACCACTGGTTACCTTCTTATAATCTAACTGTGTTGCACCTAATTGAACCCGTTGTTTCCTGTTGCTTAGAAAACCATCTATTCAATTTGTTATTTTATTTCCGATGCTGTATGCTATCAGTTTTATCAGTCTATGTGGCACAGTGTCGAAAGCTTTCTTAAAGTCTAAATAGATTACGTCCACTGGCTCATTAATGTCTAGCAGTTGGGTCACTATTTCCAGATATTCTAGTAACTGGGTCTTACATGATCTGTTGGGCCTAAATCCATGCTGGCAGGCTGATAGCAGGTTGTATTGTTCCAAGTGATCCATGATAGCATCTCGTACAAATGATTCTAGGACTTTACATAGTATGCACGTTAAACTAACGGGTCAATAGTTTCCTGGGTCACTTTTAGGACCTTTCTTATAGATGCAGGTTACATCTGCAGTTCCCCATATCTCTGGGATTACTCCTTCCTCCAAGGATTTCTTAAATAGAATGCTGACCGGTAGACTAAGTTCTTTGGCTGTTTCAGACAGAATTTTAGGATGTATGTCATCTGGTCCTTTGCTTTTGTTTGTATTTAAATTCCTAAGTTTCTTTTCTACGGCTTAAGGAGTAATCAAAATATCCACCAAGGATTTGCCATCGTTCCTAGGTGAAATCACGGGTATGTCACCTAGGTTCTCCTTTGTAAAAAACCACTTGAGAAAAAGGTATTCAATATAGTTGCCTTGTCTGCATCAGTTGCGGCTATCTTATCACTTTCTGGATCTTTCAGATTTCCAATGTTTTCGCTCAGGGTTGTTCTACTTTTCACGTAATTCCAGAAGGCCTTGGGATTTGTAGGAGTTTCTATGGCCAGGTTCTTTTCGAATTCACATTTGGTTTGTCATATCTTTGTAGTTAGCACATTTCTTGTTTGTTGGTATACTCTGTAGTCATTACTTCTCTTAGTTTTCTTGAATTTTCTGTAAGCTTTACATTTGTCTTTGATCATTACATGTACACCTTTGTTTTTCCAAATGTGCTTTTTTCCTTTTAGAATTACTTCGGGGATATGCCATATGAATGTTTTTAGTAACATTTTGTTATCTTTGAGTTTTTCGTACAGGAAATCACTTGATTCTTGTGTATTTAAGTCATTCATTACCCTCCACTCCACCTGACTGAGCGCCGTTCTCATTTTTTCATAGTTTCCATTGTTTAGAAGTGGTTTGGCCATTTCCTGATCTGTAGTGTCTTTGAGAAGTTGTGGGTGTATGTGAACTTTCAGAATATCATGATCACTCATCCCTAGAGGTGATTCATGTTCTATTTCAGAGATTATGTCGGTGTTGTTAGTTAGTACATGATCCAGTGTGTTTGATTTCTGATTTTCTTTGTGGCGGGTAGTGTTGTGAACCATTTGTTGTAGGAAATTGTCCTGGAGTACAGATAAAAATGCTTCGCTAAGTGCACCATGACCTATGCCATTCGCCCAGTCTATATGTGGGAAGTTGAAGTCTCCTGTTACTATAATGTGTTTTGCCTTTTCCATGTAAATTTTCTTGAGCAGTTGAAGTAAATGTTCATTGTTTTCATTTCCTGAGCTTGGACTTCTGTAGACACAGCCTAATAGTACCTTCTCTCTGCTTTCAGTATTCCAGCTGCACCATACAGATTCATTAAAAGGTGTGTGATTCAATGAGTTGCATATCTGTGCATTAAGGGATTTATGAATATAAATAATATCTCCTTTGAGTACGTGGCTAGTCATTTGTAAATGAATCATATTCCTACAGCTGTAGCTCACTGAGTTTGATAGGTGTCTGTAATTTCTTTGGGAGTATTTCTGCTATACATATAGTGGCTGGTTGGATTCTTTCTACAAGGGCTTCAAGTTCATGAAATTTATTATTAATGCCATCAGTTTTAGTGTGTATACAGACAGGTGTGCATAACGAACGAGAACAAGAACTATTTACAGGTTTTTGTAGTCATAGGGTCGCCGGGCCGTGTATCATGGTGTTCCATGTTTTCATGGTAGTACGACAATCGACATGTCGCTGGGATGAATGTCAGTCCTATTTCCCCAATTGTCCACAAAATCTAATCCAATTTTGTGGAGAGGAAAGTTTTTGTATCACCTTGGGAAAACGACAGGGTAGATGGTCATATTTCAGAGAGGATGACCATATTCTCGCAGTAAACAAAGAACATTAACTACGGTGGACGTTAACAGTCTTCTACAAAACTCTATTATTTCGTTGAAAATCGGTCAAAATCTTGATTCTCTTATATTTTATGCAGTAGGGCATGCCATAGCTCTTTACAATATGCGTGATTGGAGAACCCCTAAAATTATAACATGCTAATGTGTAATGATGTAGCGACTTTCTGAGCTTATTATAAATGGCGACCCTTTTTTTTCCCGATACACTTTAATCGACCAACAGCGAGGTGGAATCGCCGATCGCTGAACTTGATGAGGTCTCTGACGTAAACAAATTAACAGACGATGTGTTTCATTCAGATAGAAGTTTTATATATTAGATTTTTGTGAGTTGGTGATAAGTTTTGGAAGTAGGGTATATGCGCATATATCATAATATTCACGTTTTTTGTACACTGTAGCTTTCTATTTTACTCATTAATAAGAGGGGAATTTTTTTGAGGAAAAAAGTTGTTTGCGAGTATCTTTAACTTTCTGGTTACAGCATCGCCATGAGAAACAGACTGTAGGGAGTGTGGGTTATTATTTATAGCAAAATCTCATATTGCCACGAGAATATATGGAACCCGCGAGAATATGAGATGAGATGGGAGTATGACTGTATGATACCTATACTTAGCGATACTTAGCGATGTTTTCTGGTACAGGTCCACAAATGTCCTATTCACCAGACTCCATTTTTTTCTTCTCCCAATATTGTGTTTTGCTGCAACGTCCAATTTGCACCTGGTAGTTATCATAGAGAATGTCTTGTGAGCTCCAGAATCTGTCTAGGCGATTCTTGACCACGTTTACTGATGGTGCAGACACAACTTCCTCTGGTAGGTCATTCCAATTTTTCACTACTCTCAGTGAGAAATAGTTTTGCATTCATGATGATGTGCTAGGCTGCAGATACTAATAAGATATACATCCTTCCTGTACTACTCCACGGTTTGAACATTCTTATCCTTAACAGGACAGAAATTAATCTGCTAGACAAGTTCTACCACAAACTACTACTTCAAATATTAGGCCTTCCTGACATGACTGCGTACCCATCACCTTAGATCCTATTTGGCACCTTACCAGTTGAGGCTCGTATACACATGTTGAAGCCCACCATGACCAGAAATATCTGCGCAAACCAGGAAATGCTTCTATTCGAAGTAGCTGTAAGACAAAGTGTAATTAGAGGCTTTGACCAGGAAAGCTGGTTTGCAGACATACGCAGGATATTGCCAAGGTATGAGCTGCAATCCATCTAGGAACTCATAGACAGCCCACCAGGAAAATGTGCCTGGATGACTACTATCAGAACCGACATACGCAAGCAATGGTCTGCGAATCTCAACTCATAACTGCAGCAGTATCCATCGTTAGAGTACCTCCAGCACTATCCAATTAATTTCTCCTCTGCACATCCACCAGTTGAATCTGTTACTATATCACCTTACAATATGTGCCTACTTGCAGTATGGCTATGGCAATTGACAGGATGTTACATTATTCAGCTGAACATAGCTGAGTTTAGCCACTATGCTGTTAATCCAACCTGCCTACTATGTAATGCCGAACCTGAGGATCTTCAGCACATTCTGACTGCTTGCACTGCTCTAACTGAAATCCACATGAAATACCTCAATTTGATCCACTCTAACCTATGCACCATGTGCAACACCAACACTTACAACATCTGGACCAACAACAGCATCCTAACATCATCCCTTCTCGATCTTTCTACACATATGTCTAACAAACCAAGCTGCAACTGCCATTATAAAAAAGAAATGTCAGTGCGACAACACTTCTACTCACTACACCATCACAGGACCACAAAACTTGCAATTATAAACAGTAATAAATAGACCAAGTAATTCATATACAAGTCTGTTTCTACTTTTGTCATCTTTGTATTTTACTTGCTCATGAGGTGCTCTCGTATATGGGAGGGATTTCCGAAATGAACTGAACTGAATAATGCCAACCTTCTTGACCACCTAGATAAGATAAGACGTGGCAAGGACACACTCCTATTAATAATGGGAGATTTTAATATGCCAGAAAATTACTTTATCAGCTGTTTCTCTACAAGCAATCCAAATAACATAGCATTTAGATTTCTAAAAAAACCCTAAGAAATGTTTTTAAAACTGCATATTGAACAGCCCACACGTTTCAGAGAAGAACATAATCCATCTATATTAGATCCTATATTTACCAATGAAGAACACATGGTTGAACACATTGAATACCTACCAGGTTTAGGAAAGAGTGGCCATATTGCTCTCTTACTGACATTTGCTTGTTCATCTGTAGCCGCCGGGGATGCGTGTGGCTACTCTGTATGGTGTCGCTGGCTAGCTAGCTTCAGGGTTTGTGAGTAGATGCTGCGCATGTCCAGTGTCCACAAAGATCGACCTCCAAGGTCGGTGGAATGATCACGTTCCAGTGGACTAGTGCAGCCATTGCTGTGGAAATTGACCACACCACCGTCTCATCCCAGCTGTTCGTGTCACCAGTGTGTCTTGCCATCATTCCAAAGATGTAAAAGTGGTAATGACACAATTTACTATTAAGAAGAAGAAAAAGAGTCAAACAATGATACTTGTTTGCTGCTTTATAAAATGGTGTACGTAAAAACGAAAAGTGGTGTGTGGTTTTATATCTCGCCAGAGGTACCTAACTGATCTAGGTCACATATAGAGGGTATCATGGAACATATCCCTGTAGGGGAGGGTCCAGACATGGTACATCAGTTGGTTTAATATAAACTATATCTGCCTCAGCCAACAAATTATTGGTTTGCGAGAGGAAAGTGCCTCATGCAGACCTCCATCACAGGAAAATGCCTACAATGCCGAAGTGGAGGAAGAGAACAGTAAGAAGAGGCACCGACTATAAACATGCAGGGAAAACATGGAGGTACCCTACCAAGAAGAAAAACATGTTATGATTTTGCGACAGGAAAGTGCCTCATGCGGGCCTCCGTCTAGGACAATACCTACAACGCCGAAGCGGAGAGCAGTAAAAAGGACGGCCCTCCTATGTTGAAGAATTACAAAAGTTTATGATCTGACTGATCCTAGTGTAGTTATCTGATGTTGGATGCATGCGTTTTTTACATGAAGGTGGGGTGGCTGATTTCTACGGAATTCAGCACCATCACCTTGTGTGAGTTAAAGATATTGCTTTAGATGGTGTCACGTTATTTTTGCGGGCCTTCTTAAAGGGTCTAGACTAACGTTTTAGATTTATCGTCCAGACACACAAT
Organism: Chaetoderma sp. LZ-2023a; assembly: GCA_034401795.1. Taxonomy (NCBI): domain Eukaryota; kingdom Metazoa; phylum Mollusca; class Caudofoveata; order Chaetodermatida; family Chaetodermatidae; genus Chaetoderma; species Chaetoderma sp. LZ-2023a. The sequence goes on along the minus strand of JAVVLW010003183.1, from coordinate 25,659 downwards.
TTTAGGCCGCAAATGGCTTAGCACCTACTTACTTTAATGAGTGCGTCTTCCTGGCGAGGATGCTCAGTACCATTGCCGGTACCCCACGGAGCATCTCTCCTCAGACCGACAGCATACAACATGTTGCATGGTGGTGGTTTGAGAACCGCAAAGCGATCCCTCTGCATACCGCAGCACAACCACAAATAACAAGACAGGGACAAGTCACATTACAAAAGCATTTTTAGAAAGCATTTTTTAAAGCTTATTTATGGTGGGGAGAGAAACGGATTTCCATCTATGGTGTCATTCCCAGAGGGCGTGGTGGACTCTAAGGCCACACCCAGTCACTGTTTTAATTTGATGGCGATCCGTGTCTTTATCCGTCACCTAATGTTTCGAGTGTGGACCATGTGAGATCAATACCCTGGAGTTACTGCTTTAGCTGTGTTGGGTTTAAAGAAAGTTGCCCAAAGGACACACTGCTGGACTATTATAATTGCATTTGTTTATATTTTCGCAGTGGTTCCGTTTTATGAGTAGTCTCCCTTGGCTACTTTAAACCTATCCTATCGAGCTATCATAGTCAGGTTTTAGTGGCTGCATGTCATGTTCGCTACTGAGAGCATGACTAGCGACCCAGGGGAAAACCTTTGCTGTAAGGGAAGAACAGGGTGTTGCATTTGTTGTTGCTGTATAGTGTAACCTAAGTGAACTGCGGTCCAAATGATTTTTCTTTTGTGATTTCAATACATTAATTAATAAGAATAATAACTTGATCAGCCATAAGCCTTATTATAATTATACACATAGTGAAAATATAGTGATCATAACTGATCTTATGGGGCCATTTAATTGCTGGCCCCGTTTAAATACGAAATAATTATGTACAGTAATTATTCATAACAGCGGTCGCACTCAACCTTTCGGTACCACTATTTTGGTACTTATTTATGAACAAACGGTATAACATTATCAAGATGTAAATTCCTACATGGTGCAACTATTAGTCATCAGTGCAAGTCTTTAATAAACGTCACAAGTAGTTGATGTACCACCGTATTGCTGCGCAAGTGGACATGCAGGGTGGCTGCTGCTAGGCAATTTACCGCAGGAATCTAACTGATGCTGTCTGTACTCATGAACTGTGAAGGATAAAGATCATTTCTGGTGACTACCAAGTTTTCGCACATGGTGTTTAATTTACCACAATTCTGATATACTGTATTTGGTGCAGGAGCGACGAATGACTTCTCCTTATAAAGCTGAAGAAGTATATATAATGCAGGTTTTTTGTTTCGGCACAAGACGATCCGTGGCGCTTAGCTCTTGCGGCACATAAAGCAATGTCCTTGTCTGGACTGCGGTCAAAACATGAATTCATTGATGCTGGATGCATCCATTGTTCTCTACCACTGTTTCTCGTGTAGTACAGCAAGTCTGGCGAGACATTTAAAACACCACTTGTCTCTACATACTAATTTTGTTGGTAATGGTAAAAAAACCCGTACGCTGCAATGAAGGTACTGCTGGTGATGGTGGTGGAATGAGAAACTTTCTTTTAATTTAAAATTTTGCCCCTGTTGATCTACCAGGAGCTTCCAAAAACTTAGTGCGGTGTGGAGCGCGGGTATCCTGAGAGGGAACCTGATTGTAATAAGCTGCATTGGTGTAGATTGCAGAATGTGAGCTTTATGCAGTAGGCAGATATGAGATTGCCCCCACTCTAACACTCAGTACTTCTCGTCTTGTGAACCACCAGGATGTATCCGCATCAATAACTTTCAACTGTAGCCCTTCATAACTACGCGGCAGCTTCAAAATTCCGCACCAGTACAGAACTTTCTAAACCATCATTTAAATTACTTACTGTGTGAAGAAACGTAACTAACTACTAACCATCCACATCCGCAACAGTTCTTCTTCATCGTTCCTGAGAGTAGGCCACATCAGACAGTTTGTCTGCAGATTTTCCTAGCAGCTAACTTCTGCATCGTGCCATCTTGCATTCTGAATATTTGACGCTTCAACTACAGTGATCCCAGAACTTTTTCCATACCGATGACTAATAGGTACTCCGTTATTGTATCAATGTATTAATTTCTTTATCAGGTACTGATGACTAACAGGTACCGCACAGTTGTCTGAGACCGCATTTTTATAGTTTACATATTCTAACTGTATCTATTTATTATTATTTTGTGCCGATGACTAACAGGCACCATCAAGGTCGTGTGACCTCACATTTGACTGTGTTGTGATAGTTAGTTACATGGCAGTAGCCATTCTAGTTATATGGTTTGCTTATTTTATACAAAAATATTAAAACCACAGTTCGCTAGCCTATGCTATACAGCAACAACAACCACCCCACGTTGTTCCCGGAGAGCATCAATTTTTCAATGAGGTCACTGTTCATGTTCTCACTACGTGAACCTGACATGTGGCCGACTAAACCTGAAATATTTTAGCTTAATAGGATAGGTTTATAGTTGTAAGGGACGATTACTCTTTAGGAGACATTTTGTGTATGTCTCTTTTCCAGAGGTAGCGGATATGTAACACTGCACACCAGCTAGGTTGTATAAATTGGCCATATACCATAAGGCCTCCTATTCTTATGAATATTTGAGTAATTGTCTCTGTCTACTCTCTTCCAGCCTCATGGCATAATAATTGTTTGTTTGGACTTCCCTCTGCCACATTAGTTAGGGTTGACTTTGAAACTATTGGGGTTTCAGAGCGGTTAGAATGAAAGTGTCGATGACCACAAACACCCCCCCCCCCTGTATCGTCAGATAGCTTAGATAGCCATGCCAAAGTAGGAAGTACTGCGAAAATATTATAATTACTGGCATGCAGTGCATCACTGAGCGATTTTACATAACCCTTAAGGCAGGTAAAAGGCTAATCCCAGGGTGTGGATCTCACATGATCCACATGACATGCTGGGTGATGGACAGGACACAGATCCCCATCTAATGCTACAAGTGACTGGGTGCAGTTTCAGAACCTACCACGCCCTCACGGGAAGGTCACTATACTTGGATATCTGTCTCTTTCTCTCCACCATAAACTTATATGTGCTTTTCAATGCTTATGTAATGTGACTTGTCCCTGTGCTGTTATATGTGGCATATCCACACGCTGTCTGAGGGGGATGCTCCGTGAGGGTGACCATATGGGCACCGGGCATTCTCACCAGTCAGGCTTATATGTTAAAGATAGTTAGAACACCCAGCCATTTGCAGCTTAACATTGGTCTGGACCCAACAACTAATTGGTAGGATAGGATCGAGCAGAATGGCTGCATAAATAAAGTGGCAACCACTAATTCAGTATGTTTTAACTTACATAAGGTGATGGTGTTGAATTCTGTGGAAATCATCCACCTTATCTTCACGTAATACAGCATGCATCACAATAACTTATAATTTCACTAGGTTGAATCTTTTTACATAGCATAGTTTGAACAAGAGAGTGGCACTTTTTGCCATCTCTCTTCCTCCACTTCTGCATTGTAGGCATTTTCCTGTGATGGAGGCGCATGCGAGGCACTTCCTCTCGCAACAAATAATGTTTGTGTTGGGGGTTAATTTAGTTTATATTAAACTTGCTAAGTAGCCCCATTGGGACCCTCCTTTGCGGGGATACCTCACTGATTATATCAATCAGAGATCGGCGAGGTACCTCTGGCGAGGAGCATGTTAGACGACACATCACCTCGACCCTATGTACTTGACTTCTCTCTTGCAACAGCAAACGAGTACCATTGTTTCTTTGTTAGTATAACTAATTATGTATTTAATCATGTCTAGGCTCTAAATGGAGCAAATGGAGTGCCACACTGGTGATACAAATAGCCGAGACGAGATGGTGTGGTTTAACTTCCGCGATGATGGTCGCACGGCCCCACTGGAATGTGAACATTCCACCAGCTCACGAAGACGGTCTTTGTACAATCCGGAAGCATGCAACACCGGATGGGCAACCCTGAGATCCACAGCTAACCAGCAGCCTCACCCCAACGTACCAATTACTTGCAGTGCCATGGAGACAGAGTATCCGATGGACTAGCATGCACCCCCAGAGGCTACAAGTGGCACCCGATGTGGGGCTCAAATGAGAAGCAAACCTACACCCACACTCAACACCCGCATGTTCCCGTCTCCCTTCTATTACAATCAGTATTCTCCTGACGCAGAGGTGGAGTACTACGAGGGAAGGGCGGCTCGAGCAGTCACTGATAATGTCCAAAATTTTCCCGACATAGAAGACTCACCACTTATAAGTCAGCCAGAGTATTTGCCGATCAGGGAGGAGGCTTTCCGTGATGCCTCCCAGGTAGGTGCATCCTTCATAGCTCTTTCTGAAATATGCAATAGGCATCCCGACACCTTTGCTGGATCACGGATGTCAGCAACAAAGTCCCCAACATGGGCAACCTCAACAACCTATACACCCAATGCGTTCACCTCGTCAACCTGACAGTGACCAATGGGCTGCCCCTCATGCACCACGGCTCGATTCTTCCCCATAAGAACTTCGTCACTATGCCACCCTTCGGTACCACGGTATGAACAGTGGCATGCGGATCTGCCACAGCCACAGCCACATAATCCCAGAAGCAACACCTACACGCACCACACCTATCGCCCTCGGCATTCACCTGGACCCCGACCACCATATGAAGGAAGAGCCACACAGTGACTAGCGGATCCGCCACAGCAGATGCATGACACACCACCTCCAATCCATCATCCTGTCATGTTATGGTGTCATAATTGTGACCAAGGTAGGGAGTCTTGGTAACCGTATTGTAATTAGTTGTTTTACTGCCAGTATTATCGTTGTTACATCCATCATTTCAGCGGGATTGAGTCCCCCCCCCCCCCCCCTGTTCCAGATCACTGAAAAGGATCGACCAATCGAGTGGCCGAGTGAGTGTGAGGTTTCCTTCAGGGCATTGAAGGAACAATTGACAACCACACTTATTCTTGCTCATCCTAACCATAACCTTGATTTCATCTTAGACACTGACGCATCTGCTTATGCAATAGGTGCTGTTCTATCACACGTTACAGGAGATGGAACTGAGCAGGTACTGGTTATGGTTTGCGCACACTGAATAAAACATTACGCAACCACCAAGAGAGAATTGTTAGCTGCAGTGTACTTTGTCAAGTACTATAACCACTTCCTGTACGGATGCCCATTTACCCTATGTAAGACCACGCCTCACTACACTGGCTCAGAAACCTAAACAATCTGGAGTGCCAGGTAGTACAGTGGCAGGAATCCCTGCAGGCCTTCAACTTCAATGTTGTTCATAGACCTGGGGAACTGCATGGAAATGCCAATGCCTTGAGCAGAATCACGCTCGAGGATGAACAAGAAGTGTCCACCACCGTGACACATATAACACAGACAGCTCCCGTATTCCCAGAACTGCAGTACACAGACTGGGATGTGGAGAAGCTTGCTCACAAACAAGCAACAGATGCGCAAACCCGAGAAATATATGCGTGGATCCAGGAGGGGGTACGTCCTCTGAAAGAATCTGTCAGCCCTTTATCTGCAATGGCTAAATATTATCAGAGGTATGGTGAGTGCCATGTGCACAATGGTATTCTCTATATCAATAACCAGATAATAATTCCTGCGCACTACAGAGTCATAATACTTCAACAGTTATATGACAACGCTGGCCATTTAGCCGTGAACAGAACAACAGAGTGGATAAAACAGAGATTGCACTGTATCAGGATACGCGATAGTGTCAAAGCATGGGCCACCAAATGTGTACCATGTTAAAGACAGGTTTGGCTGGTTGGCCAGCACCACAACGCACCATTACAAATTAAAATTGGTGCACGTGGGAGTGAGTGGCTATTGATGTGCTCGGACCCTTGAATACGACGGATGAAGGAAACAAGTATATCCTCATATTACAAGATTGCTTTACGAAGTGGGTAGAAGCATTTGATTTACCGGACCAAGAGTCATCTGCAGTGGTGGAGGTTCTGTTCAGCACTGTGTTCTGCCCCTTTGGTATGCCCTGTGAGTTACATTCTGACCAAGGTAGTAATTTTGAGAGCCGGTTGATCTCCGAGCTCTGCAAATTGTTTCATATAGTCAAAACACGAATTACACCATATCATCCACGTGGAGACGGGATGGTAGAGAGGATCAACAGAACTCGCGCAGTGATGTTGACTAAGGAAACATACCTTGATTGTCGTGATTGGGATCTGTGACTCCCATACATGCTCATGGCATACCGCACTTCGATACATTCCAGCACGGGTTATACCCATGCTTGGTTAATATTAGGCCATGAATTAGCCTTACCCTTGGATCTGGCCATGCCCAGAATTCCTGGGGAAAAGAATTCATCCTCTCTCTACGTAGAGCTCATATGCCAGCGGATAGAACAGGCACATGAGCTAGTGAGAAAAATATTCTCCACTGTGCACCGGCGTCAGAAAACCTGGCATGACCATCGTTTACATGGAGACACATATGAGGTGGGAAAAATGGTTTGGGTTCATGATACACGTTGTTCTGCAAACATGCAGAGTAAACTGAGCTAGGAGTGGAAAGGCCCCTATGTGGTAGTAGGTAAGAAGTCGGACGTGACCTACCAAAAACCTCGGTCACCTCGGTGGCTGACCATAGGTGGGGAGGCACCCTGATCAGTAGACTCTCGGCTCAATTTTTCCTGGTACCTAAAAACTATGACAGAGTACCAACCATCGTGTAATGGGAGATGTCCATCCCCATCCAAGAGGCACATCTGTCCAAAACAGCCTCACCAAGCCCCCAACTCTCGAACAGGCAGAAAACCACAACAGAGACACAGAAAGCCAGGATCACCAGAAACACACATGCCTTCATGGCTGGATGCGTCAATCATAAAGTGCGCGAATACAAAACATATACATTCGGTTATAGGAGTTATAATGGAAACATTCTACACCACACTCCATCCACAACATAGTCGTCACCACCCTATGTACGTGACCAACAGTTTAAACCAGCATGGACCTATCCTTTGCAACAGAAAAGGATGGTGACATGGAATCCACAACAGTCCCCACAGCAACAATACGGTGAGCCACCCGCTCACTGCACACAAGAAATTCGCATTCATCAGATTAATCATACCTAGCGTGGAAAACTGGACATAGCCCACCGCACCGCATGACTAACATCACATACAATTCCGGACTCCCATACATCAGACATCACTGCATACGAGGACCAGAAAATTTTCTGTCCTACGCTCACTCTCTTTGCAACCACGCGGAAACTACATATGCGATGAGAGAACAACGTCATGAATATCACCACCCAACACCGCAAGGGACACCACCTCCCCATGGAAGTAACATCAGCAATAACAGTAAAACCGAACTACAACATCTACACGTAATAACAGATGTCTTTATTGAGAGAGAAGGAATGACCACAGTCTGTCGTCGGTATACGAGTACGCGATTGGTCTGATTCAAGTTATGACAGCCCCCTTCTTGGTCATCCTCGCTCTAAGTACCACTCTCTGTCCCACCTTTCTGAGGCTCGGCCATTACAGAGAGAATACATTCAATGTCCGAAAAGGTTATCACCGCAATCACTGCACTACCTCTCCACCCACTGCAACAAAACTTTGACAACAAAATCTCCTAAGTTTCCAATCAACCACCTGTTTTCAAAACAAGAATCACGTGATCAACACCACTGTTTTCTGATAAATTAGATCAAAGACTATAAACAAATGAACCACTCTCCCGCGTAGCTACCACGCTCATGATCGAGTAGGCAAGAGGTGATGAGTAGGGGTTATAGACTGCTAACTTAATCATGCTCTCCCACACCCCTCGGACGCTCCAGCCTGAAATTAGGATAGGCAAGTTTATAAGTATCTAACTTGAAAACGGCATCACTTTGATTAAAGGGTGAACTTCTGCCAGAATAAGTAGTTCACAATTTTTATGTTGATCGGAGACCTGATTTCCCATGAAAGAGAGATGAAGTTGACGAATCATCCTTCTTATATTTATATTTACCTTCTTCCTATGGAGGTAATATATAATTTGACTCAAGGAGTGTAAAATAGGCAAAAACCATCTATGGCAATGACTGCCCCACCCAGAAGTTTTCGGGCGTGTTCATCCACCCTCCTGTCACGTCACCAACACCTATAAAAGAAGGGAATTGCGCACTGAAACTTCATCATCCCATCAAACTGACACAAGGGAAGACCAGGCATTAGGCCATTTTCGTGTTGCAAACCAAATTCTGCTGCTTCTTCTGATTATTTCATTTACTGGCTATTAAAAGTTTAAAGCATTAAAAAGTTATAAGAAGTTAGGGTAGGAGTTTGCAGATCCACAAAATCATTATGGGGAAATAACAATGTTGCTCAAAGAAGACCTCGCATTATCCGCCACTTCAGTAGAAGAGACTCAAGAGTTCTGCACGAAAATATCCGTGCACTTCCATTTATTTAATGGAAAACCCTGTGAGCATGAATTTTCTATAAACTCTGATTTAAAGCTACAAGTAAATTGAGATCACCTTCTACAATGAGCATATTGTGTAGACTGTAACTTTCTGTATTCGGCTTCACACTATGGAATCACTCACGCAACTACATCGAAACACTGTGTCTTGATCGCTACATTAAATCCAGAAGAGCAAGATGAGAATATTGACATTATAGGTCCGTTATTAGCAGTACATCCGCCCATGAGTTGTTCCAACTACTAGGAAGATGGCACATGTTAAACACACCAAGCGATGGCAGCCGCTATCACCTCCTCAATCCGCATTAGCTTCCACATCCCCACCAGCATCCACACCAGCAGCAATGACAACGACAACACCAGCAACCTCCGCACTGGCAGCACCCGCAGTATCTGTGCCAGCACCATCTGCAGCATCTACATCCGCATCAACAGTGATAGTACAAACAGTAACATTTCCGTCGTTATCTATAACACTCAGGGACATATCATTATTAGAGAGTTCTGCGTCAACACCAGACTTCATGATCAGTTTAGATCCGGAGATACGGACGCATCCAGCACCACAGCCACCCCATCATGCAGCACCAGCACCACCGCCACCGACATCAGCACCGCATCCAGCATCCGCATCATGACACCAGCAGATCCAGGCATTGGGAAAGCCACCACACCAGACAAAGTATACTCGGGAAAACGACGCATCGCACACCAGCCAGACATTCTACCTGTACCTCACACCACCGCCAGCAAACCCATTCAGGCTATAAAGAGGAAGATCACCACAGGTTCAGCAACAAAACATTCACTCAGCATCACCACCTCCAGCACTAACCGTTCCACGCACACAACGACCACCACTGCACCATCCACGATGATGACAGCATCCACTTCCACAAAGACCATCCACACTCCGAGCACCACCGCAGTCACCACTTTCACCCAGACATCGACACCGCACTCAGTCAGTTTTAGCACATCTTTCACGAATCTGTCAGCCACATCTTCAGACACCAGCCTCGAAACAGCCCCAGGTCAGATCTCAACACCCCGAGTGCACACACCATGACCGGCCTACATTGATTGCGGTACCCAGACCCGCTGGGGGAACTTTTCGCCAGACACCAATCATATGTGCAGCATGATGTTTTAACTAGGTCATGTGTGCGGTGATGTTAATATTACTTTATTTTTAAAATACTTTTCTTGTTACTATTAATGTTTTTAAAATCCGTCAACAGTTCTTCTTCACCGTTTCTGAGAGTGAGCCACATCAAACAGTTCGTCTGCAGATTTTCCTAACAGCAAACTTCCGCATCATGCCATCTCGCTTTCTGAATATGTGATGCTTCAACTACAGTGATCCCAGAACTTTTCCGATACCGATGACTAATAGGTACTCCGTTATTGTATTAATGTATTGATTTCTTTATCAGGTACTGATGACTAACAGGTACCGCCCCGGTCGTCTGAGACCACATGTATATATTTATTATTAATTTGTGCCGATGACTAACAGGCACCATCAAGGTCGTGTGACCTCTCATTTTACTGTACTGTGATAGTTAGTTACATGGCAGTAGCCATTCGAGTTATATCTTTTGCTTATTTAATAGAAAAAAAATTAGAACCACAGTTCGCTAGGCTACACTATACAACAACAACAACCGCACCTTGTTCCCCCACAGCATCAATTTTTCACTGAGGTCACTGTTCCTGCTCTCACTATGCGAATCTGACATGCGGCCGACTAAACCGGGACTACTTTAGCTCAATGCGATAGGTTTATAGTAGTAAGGGACGATTACTCTTTCGGAGATATTTTGTGTACGTCTCTTTTCCGCGAGTAGTGGATATGTAACACCACACACCGGCTAGGTTGTATAAATTGGCCATATACCATAAGGCCTCCTATTCTTATGAATATTTGAGGTATGATCGTGATTATTATTTTAAAATGATCGTGATTATGAAAAGTGAATAATCGTGCAACCCTACATCTTGTTCGTTACCGCATGCTATGGATCTAACAGTGACCTGTCATTAGGGTTAAGTTCCAATATGACCAGATATGCACTGCAGGCCGGGAAATACTAATTCACATTTACAACTATATGTTTTCGCAGTACTTCCTTCATTGGCAGGGTTATCTAGCTAACAAGTATCCGACGATACGGGGGAGATGTATGTAAATCAGCACTTTAACCATCACCACTTGGAAACCTCTAATAGTTTCCCAGGGTCGGATCCGATCAACATGCAGATGGGAAATCCAGACAATTAATAAGCCATGCGGCTGGTGGATCATGGAAAGAGACAATAACTTATTATATTTGAGGCCCATTAGGTAATTGGCCAATTTTACACAACCTTGCGAGATTACGGGGCTACATTACCGCAACAACCGGAAAAGAGGCATACCTCTAAATTAAGAAATTGTCCCTAACCACTTTAACCTATCCTATCGAGCTGAATAGTTAGGTTTAGTCGGTAACACGCCGGGCTCAAACAATTAGGGCACGGTTAGCGACCTCAGTGTAGAATTGATGATGGTGGGAATAAAGTGATGCAGATATATCTGTTGCTGTATAGTATTTCCTAACGTACTGTGGTCCAAAGTTTTCTACAATTAAACAAAACATATTAACTGGATAGCCAACTGCCATATACAACTAACCAATGCAATAAATAGATTATAATTAAATGCGGTAACTAGGTATCACAGATTGATAAACTTAAACGGTGCAGCTAGTTAGGCTAGCTAAGTACCTGCAGTAAACAAGGATAATATTCACAATAAAACAGAAATCATAAATTGCGTCCTTAAGTCCAGTGAGGTACCTATTAATCATCAGTACCATATATGTAAATAATAATTAAATGTACAATACTATAGTTACTTGGGTACTATGTTACTGAAAATGAGGTGCTAACATATTCATAGAGCAAGTCAACACGTTCTCTGAAGCTGGAGAGATTTCCGTACGTGATTTCCACAGCTGGTTTCCACAGGCTGGTCTCCGCAAGCTGATCCTCCATACAGGGTAGATACGGTACACACTCAGGACAGTGAAACAAAGCAGTGAAGAAATGTCTATTAGATAGTCTTTGTAACTAGTATGCAATTTATATGGAAATGAGAAAGTTATCCGTCCGGCGACAGAAGTGGTAAAGTTGAAGGTTGCCCATTAACAGAGAGGGCTGTACATAATATTAGGCAGTTACATAACTTGGTACATGGTGTGGGATGCATCGCATAGCTCTTCCAGCGCACATAGCAAAGTTCCACCAGACTGTGGTCAAAAAGTTAATTAAACACACACGACATGCAGTGCGGAGATTGAAGTCCACTTTTCAGTGTGGTTGGCGGATCCAGCGAGTCATCCACCAAGTATCACGGTCAGCTCTACATTCCATAGCATCACACCCTGGGCCCGCACGGCCCTTTCCACAGAGGTGTTCCCTTTAGACAAGTCCGGAAGCGGGAACCATAACTTTAATTATTTTGCTCCCGGATGGCCGTCCAAGAGCATCCAAAATTGTTCCGTAATGCAGAAAGTCCGAGAACTGGTATCCGGTGCGGGTGAGATGAAAGCCAATTGGAACCATGGTGATGTTCTGTATCTTCCGTCGGTGTTCCGGTTCACTCGTCAAGTCCCGCACTTCCAGCCAGTCCTCCAGACAGGTCGTCTCCACGCCAACGATGCTCCTGATTCTCGATTTTTCACCCATCTTATACTACTCATGACGTCAGAGGAAGATGCCTCAGCCAATCAGCGGCCGAGCAGTAGCCAATCAGCATGCAGCTAGATCAGTGACGTATTTACCACGCTCTAGAACACTCGAGGCCTATGTATGCATACACGTGATTAGGATGTCAAAAGCAATATTTTGAAGATAATTTAAGGGGATTTTCGCAGATAACTCAGCCATTTCAGGGCCTATTTTAAAATGGTTAACGGTTCTAGAAAGCTCGTTTTATTCTGGTCCTGATTGGTACCAAGAACAACGAGAATGGAATAACTAAAGGTTTTTACCAGTACCCACTCGGTACACTATAGGCATGCACTCACTTCCAATTCTGTGACATGTTGTCAGGGAAGCCCTGATGCGCGTGTATGCGCACCACACGTTTTATCGTACTTAGCCAATTTTAACAAAACTTCTTTCATAGGACCTATGTATGCGTACTATCCTACCAGGGGGGGGGGCCGTGCTTGGAGTGAATCCGGAGTGGCCATTCCATACCCATCTTCGCTGGGATGGTCAGTACCCATCCGGTCGGTCCGTGCTACACAACCCCCTCCTAGTTTGACACCCATGGCAAATGATCATGCATGGCAGATCGAATGCATGAAGCATGCTAGGTGGGAATTATAGACTTCCCGAGTAGGCACGTAGCCAAGAGGAGAGTGACGCAACAGACGCATGTTCATGAGAAAGAGAACATAGGGTGCAAAAGTTTGGAAGGGAGGCATACCATTGATTTTAATTTTTGACCTGGAATTATTTTTCCAGGTCTTTTCCTTTTTTGTTGATGTTTCACGGTACGTGCATACTTTTATTTAGATCTCTTAATTACCTAAACAATAGCTCGCATGGGTGTTCTCTTGGATGCAGATAATTATTTTTCTGCAGAGAACACCCAAGCTCCAATGTACCACAATTACAATACAGTTTTTATAAAATACAATATAAATATATAATCACATAACTATACCCAAGAAGAGTATCACATGTAATGCTAATTACATGTGCATCCCGGGTAAATAAAGGGATTCACTAGGTGTATTCTGATTAATATAATGCGCCCGTTAGTGTGGATCCGCATGGGTAGCATCCGCTAACCCACACTCCGTCCCATTGTACTGATGTGGGAACTAAAATAATAAGAAAAATATCAAATAATAATAAGGTAAAAAGACTAGTTCATCAGGCAGCCGCAGCGTAGCTGAGACTGCATGATGGGGTTATGCCATATTTGCTATGGTGTGTTGTGTACTTTCGTCGTTTACAACACAGGAATCTGCAGTGATTATTTTATGTGAGACACAGCTATGCACGAATATTGTGCAGCTGTGTATGATGACCGTAGTCTGCCTAGGGGCTGGGTGTCAATTGCTAAAACATATATAATAATAAGAAAAAGATTTAAAAAATAAACATAATAATAATAATAATAATAATAATAATAATAATAATAATAATAATAATAATAATAAAAATAACAATAATAATAATAATAATAAAGTTCTGTGTTCCGCACAACTACTGATAAATCCTGCTGCAACCTCGGCAATAGTGTCCACAAACATCCCCTCTGAAGTTTCCCCAGCGTGTCTGGGTACCCCGACTCGTACATGACTGACACGGTTGATGGTCCTCTGCTGCCAATATATCACTACTAAGCAGGCACAGGTCGATAATACTATAGCTCGAAGATGGTGCGGACGTATCCATTGAAGCACTGGTAGTGGCGGAGATTATGACTGGTGATGTGCGAATTCGTGGCGGTGTGGAGATTGCAGACATTACTGTTGTTGTTGACGTTGTGGTTGTTGTCTGTGCTGCAGGTGGACTGAGAGCTGCAAACCGTATGGATGACTTCTGTAGTGATGATGCTAATGCTGCTGCGGATGCGGACACTTTGTTCTTGGACATCCCTTTAGCTAAGAGGTCCTGCATAGATCATACTAGCCAGGTCATCATCCTGCGGGTACTTGGGATCCCAGACCACTCCACCTGTCCAGCAAGTGACAGGTTATACCATCTCACACACATACCCTCCTGCTTCCCAAAGAAGCACTTTTCATGTTCTCTCATCACTGGAGGCATGATTCGCAATACGAACGCTTGCCATGGCCTGACTGTATATTGAGCCATCTTGACCACTCTTAACCAAGAATGGGTTGATGACCTGCCATGATCAAGATAACCCGCTGGCAACCCAGTCGATAGCGATCATCATCTGAGCTCACGCTCTGGGGCAACAGACGGTCTGATCTGCACCTATCTGTCAACAGAATACAAACTTTGACCGTTTTCCCCGGCCTTGCCTGCAGGCCATCTCTAGTAAACACAGCAAACTTCTAGTCTGCTAGAGATGTCCGGGGTGTGGACTACCATCCACGTACCACACATGTCCACTTATTATTACCAAGTTCAGCAGCCCGAACAAGGCGCCGACTAGACGGTACCACAGTAGGATGTTGATTCATCCTTTGTTAGACATGGAGGCCTTCAGTATCTCCTCTGCACTATATGCCAGCTTGTTGGTTTACGTGTCTCCGGACCCTCGCGGGCCCACTGCTGCCTGTTACAGCAAACCTTCGAGGAGCCTATCCCTCTCGGTCTGCTGTGCTGGCGGATAATTTCCGGATTTTTGTCACCTTCAGTAGTTTACTGGCGGTCGTCCTTGGTATGGTACAGATTCAGTGGGGTGCATGAGGCATTTCTTTCCGGCGTAAGGACGATCCAGTGTGGTTACTTTTTGAACTGCTGGATCCGTGGGAGTGCTGCTGCATGGGTGTGATGCGGTGCTGCTCTGTGATGCGGTGATGATTGCTGTGGCTTCCATAAGGCAGATCTCGTCGTCGATTTTTAAACATGTGATGACGACGTAGTCAGAGAAATCTAAACCAATAGTTTGGTAATATATCCTGACGCTTGGATGTGTTGTGAATCCAGAAGTCTGAAGGGTCAGAAGCCGCTTTTTCAGCTCCTTTTATACTCTCATGGGCTGAGCCTGGGGATTGATGTGTGCAAATTCCTTAAAAGGCGTGGTTGATAGAGATTGCCGCTATGGTGCTACCATGATTCTTGACGGTTGTGGCCCAAATTTTGAGTTTACCGGTCGGGCCTAATTTGGTGGCCCTAATATTTCTGCATGTTGGGATGCTAAACACCGGTTGTTTACTTTTTGCCAGTTGAGTTATTTTTTGCCGGTTGAGTTGACTTTTACCGGTTGAGAAATTTTTGCCAGTTGAGGTAATTTTATTGCCGGTTGAGGTAATTTTTACCGGTTTGACCAACATTTTTGGGGGTTGACAAAAAATTAGTCTTTTTACCAGTTGAGGCAATTTTTACCGCTCAGGCAATTTTTGCCAGTTGGGGTAGTTTTTTGCCGGTTGAGGGTGTTTTTTACCGGTTGACAAATTTTTTTGCCGGAAGAGAATAAATTTGTACCGGTTGAGATAATTTTTTACCGTTTGAGATTTTTTGCCCAGTTATTTGTTAATTTGGGCGGAGATATACTAATTTTTTTCGCCGGTTGTAGTCTTGAAAAAAATCATGTTTTTTTGGGATAGTAGTGCTGTTACTCGGTTGTCGAGTGGTGGTCTCCAAGTTTGTTTTTGGTGTGGTCTGGTTGGGGGCCCATTTGATGCAAGGTTTTGACCTGTGTAGTCATTACCAGATTATGATTCAGACTTATGGTGGTTCGTTCCTTAAGCGGAACTCATCAGAGGCGCATATGGGTGTGGAAAAAGTGATAAGATGTATCACTTTACTTAATCATCCTGTGAACCATGAGGGGTGAAGAGCGGGTAAATAATGAGAAAGACGAGATTTCCAGGTGAGCGATTGATACCTGAGCTTAATAAAACCTTTTTGTGTTCTATAAATGATGAAGACTAGACAGTAGATGTATGATGTGAAAGAGGACAGTTAATATGAAATAATATGTAGATACATGAAAACTGCTTTCCAGTTGAGCAGTTTGTAAGTCAGTTGTGACTGTTCCAGGCGAACATGTAAAGGCAGCCAGAAAAATGTTTGAGCGCAAATACATGTTTGCGCTTGAATGAATGGCACATAGAAATAGCGGTCCTGGTGAAACTCTTCCAGGTGAGCGTTGTGTCCCCTGGTCAAAAATTAAATGTCAAAAGATTCACATCGAGGAGTGGTGTCAGTGATGCAAAAACACGTGACTGTTGTAGAGACGGAAAATAATCTCTGTCGTGTCGCAAGGGAACATATGTGCGGAAATCCTGCCAGGTGAGCATAGTGTCCCCTGGTGGATTATTTTGCAAAATGTTACACACTAGATTTCTGAGTTGGTGCAGAATAAAACACGAGAAGAATATAAAATGTTTTGTTTGCGAATAGCATTCCCTGGAGCGGATAACACGTTACGTAAAGAAACGGTGAAAACTAAAATCTGTCGTAGACGAAGTATATTTCAAAACTCTAATGTTGTTAAAACTGAAAGCGAGAGAGGCTCCAGTCTATATGCGCACATATGTTTCTCATCATATCGAGGATTCTGTTCCATTTAGGATCTGGCGCTGTCCTATTCTCGCTCTGGATGGTAATAAAGCAATGGAGACAGTTAGGATTGAAATTATGGTCCGAAAAAATGATTTTGATAAGTTCACATGCTGAACGTATATCTTCGTTCCTTTTTGTGACCGGATCTATAGTAGTTAGACTGCTTGATGATGAGATGGGTATGGCAGTGTCGTGTATGCTAAGCAAACTTCTCATAGAGTTAGAGTGGTAAAGATTGTTATATGCTTCACTTACACACTCAGAACCGGTGAACATAGTAAGCTTGCACTCGGAAAATGTGGTGACAGTGTGTGTGTGTCACTGGTGACTCGCTTGATGCCGCTGGCCCAGATGAGCTTGCCGGTGTGTCACCATTTTTGTTGGTGTCAACAGCCGGTGGTTTTTTCCCAGGTAATGTCCAGAGACGTAGGTGTCTGATTGACATGTGGTGTCTTCACGGGGCCCTCAGTGAGTGGCCAGTGAGGAAAAAGTGTGCCCATGTTGTTCGACGTGTTTGAACTTAGCCTGGGGATTTTGTACCCCGTGATTTTTGGATAGGTTAGGTTGTCAAAAGCTTTTAGAAGCTTCCATATGTTGTGGGCACGTTTACTGACCTTGGGTGGTGGACGGTAGTCGTATTTGTCACATTTCCTGGGCTTTAATAGTGGTTTCCCAGGATCCACAATCTGCACAACCTCGATTATGCGTGGTTTTGCCATTAACTCGAGGGTTCTGGCTTTGTCCAGGCCGTATCTGTGGAGGTGACTCCTCATATATTCGGCCCGTTTGCTTGGAACCAGGCACCAATCACATGTCCAGGCCGGGAGTTCTTCATGCTCGCTCTTCACGTGCCGCTTGAGGCTGCAGTTGTGTGTGAAGGAGCTCGTGCATTTAGGGCACTCGAAGCGCACCATTACTAGTACTGGTCAAGTGATGATTAAGAATTCCTGTAAGTAATGACTACGTTTATGACGTCATTAAGGTGACGTAATATGGCGACTGTGGTGACTTCAAAGTGGGATATATGGCTGAAATTTATCTGCCTGAAAGAATCAACCAATGGGTCACTCTATGGATAAGAAGAGTGATAAGGACGTACTGAATCTGTCCGCTTATTGTCTGCGTGTCGACACAGGGAAGGCGGTGCCCCCTACCCTGCTAGATTGATGCCTATTGGCTCCATGGTGTGGAGCTGGTGGATCCAGTGACATTCCTTTTGTCTCCTCCATTTGGTGGATGCCTCGTCCTCGGGGTCCGAGGAGAGGACCTGGATTATTCTGAATTGCATGTCTATTCTGGAATGTCCAGGTCTATTAAAGTGCTGAGAGACTGGAGCGTCATACCTTTCATTTTTGTGGAGGTTGGTGATGGAGCGTAGGTGCTCTTGGATGCGGATTTTAAAGGTGCGTAATGTTTCTCCTACATATTGTTTCTCGCAGACAGAACATGTCAATAAGTAGACTATGTTTCTAGTCTGACAGTTGCCGATTATTTTCGACCTGTAGGAAAGTCCAGTGTGGGTTCTGGAGAAGAATCTGTCCTTCTCCATCATGTTGCAAATGTTGCAATTTTTTGTGGTGTATGAGATAAGGGGATTTCTGTGAGGTAGTGTTCTGCCTACCGTATGTAGTTTATCCCTGACTATTGAGTCTTTGATGGTTTTATTTCGTCTAAAACCAAACAATGGCGGTTCTGGGAAAGGCAGCCTGCATTTGTGGCTGGCTTCCAGAATTAGCCAGTATTTCTTGATGGTATTTTTGAGGAAGATGCCTATGCGATTGAAGTCGCATACGAAGACCGGTTTGGATAGATTGATGTCTTTTTTAACATTTTCTGGCGGGTGAAGGAGGTTGTCTCTGTCTTGTTCACAGGCTTTTTGCCTGGCTGTGTCTAGGATTGTGTGTGGGTACTCTCTGTTCGCGAAGTGGCCTAGTAGGGCTAGGCTATTTCTGTCAAAGTCTTCTAGATGGGTACAGATTCGTCTGAGTCTCAAAAACTGTCCATATGGGGACGCGTCTTTGCAGACAGATGGATGCTCTGACTCATAGTGGAGGTACCCGTGGGCGTTTGTGGGCTTAGTGTAGAGATCGAGAATGATCATCTGGCCATCGTTATTCTTGACCAAGGTGTCCAGGAAGGAGACCTGTTCTCGCGAGCACTCCATAGTAAACTTGGTTTAAACGTGATTTATTTTGTTCAGATGGAAGCACGATAAGACTTTGAGAGTTATGCCCGTGTCTCACATACACATACATTATTGTTATCCAGAATTCTTTTGTTCTAGAACAATGGCGTACAGCCGCACACGTATGAAACAATGATGTACAACTTTACATGTATGAAACAATGGCGTATAGCTTTACACATATGAAACAATGGCATACAGCCACACACTTATGAAACAATGGAGTACAGCCGCACACATATGAAACAATGGTGTACAGCCGCACACGTATGAAACAATGGCGTACAGCTGTACACATATGAAACAATTGCATACAGCTTTACACGTCTGAAACAATGGCGTACAGCGTAACACTTAATTTAGTGTGTGGCTGTACGTTATTGTTGTTTATCATGTTAGACAATGGCGTGCATTGTCTCCCATTTTTATTGAATGGTGTCCATTGTTACATTTAATGTAATGCTATATGTTTGTTTAGATAATGGGGTGAAGAGGGTTAGTAAATTGAACGCCTTTTTAATGGTGTACAGAGTGCCACTTTATTCTGACAAATGGTGTGTCGTTTAGGGTAGTGGGGCGTGTCTTGTATGTCATTGTTGTATGTGCATTGGTCGATAGTAATTTATTGATTAAAACATTAATTAAAATTTAAAATTTTAACCCCTAAAAGTTTGGTATTTTACGTTTTAAATGAGCAATACATGCCCCCCTCCCCCCCCCCCCCCCCCCGCCCTGTGTTAGCTACCATGGTATGGTGGTTAAAATAATAGAGTAAAAATGTAGTAGGTCCTTTAAGGTGGTCGCATAAGTGGGGTGTCGCGAGGGATGAGGAGGAGGAGGAGAAATGAGGGATGCTAGTGTACATGTTTACGAGGCATCATCCATCAATGCACGATATCTCTGTACATAGTGAATATTTTGAAAATAAATTAACTGTAAGTTGATGGTGGTTTAGTCGGCATCAACTTTCGATCAAATCGTTTCCAAAATATTTAGCGGGACCCATAGATATAACTCCTGGAATGACTGCAATGCTTCATCAGGTGGCCAATTACTTCGTTTGCCACATTAGGTATTGTTTTTTTAACCCTATCCCCGTTACATGCCACTAAATGATAATGTCCATGGATAATAAATCTGTACCAGCTGAATATTTTGAAAACGATTTGACCATACGTTGTTGGCAGCTTAACCGACATCAATTTACATGCAAATTATTTTTAAAATACTTAATAAGTGATATAGTGTCTGGAATAGTGACAGTCAGTTAGATATTGTGTCTGCTTGATGTCATTATCACGTTTACAACAAAATGTCAGCATTATGCATCTGAAGGCTATGAATCACGCTATTAAGGGGTCCTAATAGTCGTGAGTTCAAGCGTATGACATCCTTTCACTCTGTATGATAAAAAGATTATTTTTGTGCATGGTAAAAGTTTAATCTATCCATTCATCAGTTGCTCATTAGCTGTGAGATCGCTCCCTAATCGAGTTACAAACATGACGTTTTAAGGAATAATGAAAACACAAGAATGTACTTATTTGTACCACCCGTCTCATTCTAAGAGTTTTCTAGAAATATTCAGTAGTTCAAAATTACCATTAAATTATCATCTAGTTCACTCACAAGGAGATATAGTGTTTTCTTCTTTTTGTAGATACGAATGCGTGCTTCTCTTTACTGTTTTTTTTCTACAATTTTGAATGGAATAAATACTACAATTTACACCTTTGAATTTATTTTGTTCGCATTATTGTTCACACTCGTGCACAATTCATTTCCCAGTTCTTAACCGAGTGGTCATATGTACTAGTTCCCTCATCAATTACTTTAATATCTTGTTTTGGATTTTGCGCTAGAGATTTTGCATATTTATGAGGTGGGTGGAATTATGCGCCAATTTATGTATGAATAATGTTTTTTTCCTTCGTGCACCTCATTGCTCATGTTAACATTAAACATGGACGCTTCAAACACTTTAAGGTCAGCTTCACTTATGTTAGACCATGCCTATGATCTCTCGGCTACTGTGAGATCTAATAATGGCACTGGTATATTAAAGCATGAAACCACGCATGACCACAATGAAAGGCGTATCATTATTCGCCTCACCGCGGAATACGTGATAGAACACTACGTGCCTGAACTGTCGGAATCTGGTTCTGTACCATATTCCATGATGTAAGGGTGTACGTTCTATCGCATACACACCCCACAAACACACACACACCTCATGCATCAACACACACACACACTCACATGAACTGGGCATACCCTCTCGCTTCATGTAGCGCCATGCGTGTGCCCCATCTCTTATATGCATACCCGTGTATGTATTCACTGTTCCCTTCGCGTGTATGGCATGTATGGCATGTATGCGTGCATGCGTGCATCTTCTATGCACCCATATAAATAAATTTACTATTACCTAATCAGTAAATGTATTTGGCAAGTTATTTACTGGCGAGATTTGTGTTCACTCGGGCGATTTTGTCATGGCCGACTTGGTTACATTACATTCTACCGAGTATTAATCACCATATTAATCAGCTATAGGACGAGTTTATGCCATCACTCTCATAGCTACTCGAAGCTCCCCTCCTATTTGTGGATTGCGCAGGTCTCTAATCGAGTACTACTATTAGCCTCTTCGCACTACTTGGGTAACAACTTAAGCTCGTCCTATAGCCTAATACATCATGTGATTTCTATTTTTTTGTGACGCCATTTTATGCTAAGCTTTGGATGAATTTTGATGAAATAAACAATGTTTATTAAAATATAAGCAATATTTAGGCGGTCTTAGGCGAATAATTTCACTCCCGCGATAATGGATATAACGTATACATTAAGCATAGGCATAAGATGGTAAGAATTTCTAACATGAACAATTTTAAATGTTCTAATTTCGTGTTATTTTTTATATCATTTTTCCCCCAATTTTTTCTTGAAATATACCTAATAGAAGTCGCCACCCTTTCTCAGAGGTTTGGATTTAAAGAATTTACAGGCCTTGTCCTATTAGAAGCCGCGGTTACTAATGAGTGTTTTACGGGACCAATTTTCGTTCATTGGAAAAATGTTTTGCAATCATTCTGAACTATGACTGCATGTTATATACCTGTATAAGGCTTTTTTGGCTCATATTTTGTTAAATTTTGCCCTGCGTGTTATCTATTAGTGCGCAATATAGACACAGAAGTTTGGTAGGTCCCATATGTATTCTTCCTCCTTCGAATCCGATTAAATTTACTACTTTTCCACCTAATCGTATAGCGTAATTATCTTTAACTTTAACGAAGTAATTGGCCACCTGACGAAGCGTTGCAGTCATTCCAGGGGTTATATCTATGGGTCCCGCTAAATATTTTGGAAACGATTTGATCGAAAGTTGATGCCGACTAAACCACCATCAACTTACAGTTAAATTATTTTCAAAATTCACTATGTACAGAGATATCGTGCATTGATGGATGATGCCTCGTAAACATGTACACTAGCATCCCTCATTTCTCCTCCTCCTCCTCATCCCTCACGACACCCCGCTTATGCGACCACCTTAAAGGACCTACTACATTTCTACTCTATTATTTTAACCACCATACCATGGTAGCTCACACAGGGGGTGGGGGTGGGGGTGGGGGGGGGGGGGGGGTGGGGGTGGGGGTGGGGGCATGTATCGCTCATTTAAAACGTAAAATACCAAACCTTTAGGGGTTAAAATCTTAAATTTTAATTAAAGTTTTAATCAATAAATTACTATCGCCCAATGCACATACGACAATGACGTACAAGACACGCCCCACTACCCTAAACGACACACCATTTGTCAGAATAAAGTGGGACTCTGTACACCATTAAAAAGACGTTCAATTTACTAACCCTCTTCACCCCATTATCTAAACAAACATACAGCATTACATTAAATGTAACGATGGACACCATTCAATAAAAATGGGGCACAATGTACGACATTGTCTAAAATGATACAGAACAATGACCCACAGACACACACAAAATTAAGTGTACAGATGTATGCCATTGTTACATACGTCAGCACATGTACGCCATTGTCTAACATGATAAACAACAATAACATACAGCCACACACTAAATTAAGTGTTACGCTGTACGCCATTGTTTCATACGTGTAAAGCTGTATGCAGTTGTTTCATATGTGTAAAGCTGTACGCCATTGTTTCATACGTGTGCGGATGTACTCCATTGTTTCATAATTGTGTGGCTGTACACCATTGTTTCATATGTGTAAAGCTGTACACCATTGTTTCATACATGTAAAGCTGTACATCATTGTTTCATACGTGTGCGGCTGTACGCCATTGTTCTAGAACAAAATTCCGGATAACAATAATGTACAGCTGCGCACATAACTACTTATAACCATAGCCTATATATATATATATATATATATATATATATATATATATATATATATATATATATATATATATATATATATATATATACGTATTTTACACGGAGAGAGAGAGAGAGAGAGAGAGAGAGAGGCGGTGGAGAGCGACAGGATTGGAGATCGGTGTGGAAAAAGGGACAAGGGGTGAAGAGAGGTCTCTGGCGTGAGGCAGTAAATAGTCAAAGGTTGGTATATGCTAGGCATTGTACCTACATTAGGCCAGGATATAACACAATGTCCAAATGATAACCAGGGACAGTCTTAATAACACTGTCCCTGGTTATCATTTAGACTTTTTCCCGTACAATCGATGTACACGTCTACAGGATACATGTTTTAAAGGTTTGCCAGCCATGTAAATCACAGAGGATTTAGAAGGATAGGGGTGGGGTGAGGTGGGGGTGGGGGTCGGGGGGGGGGGGGGGTCGGCACACAAGGCACATTCCCTGGTGCCCCCACAAATATGGGGCCCCGTATTAAAAAATAAAAGGTGGATGTGTACGACTGCAATTTTATGACATTAGGCCTATACGGCTATAATAGAAACACAGATACAAATACCTTTTAAAACAATGCACATACACACTCGCTTTGCAATCTACAGATAGTAATGAATTAAGTGCGTAACAAGGGCTCGATGATACTAGTATTATATGCGAGCTAACTCGTCTTATCTATTTTGTGTGCCCCACTAGCGACCGGATGTACAAAGGCATGGCATCCGCGCATCATTGAAATGGACACGTATAACGATGTATTACGTAATTAGCATATTTAAAGGGGAACAAATTCCGAACAATCAGGGAGTGGCGTTACCGTATGATTTATTGAAATATGAATTAATAATATACGAGTGGTTTGCTTTATAATCGGTGTAGAACCGGACGGTTGTCACATTCCATAATGATATGCTAGCCGTCATATTAGTACAATATCAAAATATAACTTTGAGCACGGGAGGTGGGGGGGGGCCGTCGTGCCTGGGCCCTCGGCCCATGCCCGATTGACCGACTGGTCAGTCCGCCCCTGATCTAACTACATGCACATCATAGTAGTAGTAGTAGTAGTAGTAGTAGTAGTAGTAGTAGTAGTAGTAGTAGTAGTAGTAGTAGTAGTAGTAGTAGTAGTAGTAGTAGTAGTAGTAGTAGTAGTAGTAGCTGGAGCGCAATCATGTCTGACACCAGTCGAAGTTGGTGTTCCCACTGACTGGTAATATCCTGTAAGTGGCTTCAATGCATGGCTAGTTTCAAACTCCGGTAATGTGACATTATTACTGACAGGCTCTGGCTTTATTTTAACATCCATCCACCTAGCATGGGCCATGTTTAATCTATCACTGCTAGCTTGGTTTTGTGATGCTGCTGCACCTTGATGCAAGCTTTTAATAATCATAATCATAATCATAACATGTACAGCTTTTTAGGACATTGTATCCTATTATCAGCTAATTCAATAAATTTGGTGATGAGCTACCTTATCTAATAGTCATTTTTGGATTACATTGTTTATCTAGAGCCATATAATTATAGTATACAGGATGTTGAATAAATAGTTTATCTAGTCTGGTTTTGAAACTATTTAGAGATGGAGCTTCAACAACTTCAGGCGTCAGGGAGTTCCACCAGTCTGTGACACGGTTGGAGAAAAAGATTTGTCTAAGTGATGTATTTGCTCTTGGTTTTAGTAATGTAAATTTATGACCTCTAGTTCTCTTTCTTGGACGGATAATTAGAAGTTTTCTAGAGTCCACAGTATACAGGTTATGCATGTACTTATAGACATTTATAAGATCCCCTCTTATTCTTCTGTATACTAGACTTGGTAGTTCTAAATATTCTAATCCTGCCTGGTAATTTAGATTTTTTAAGTTGGGCACCATTTTTGTAGCTCGTCTCTGAATTTTTCCCAAGTTTTTCTGCTTGTTTCCATGTGTTTGGTGACCATACGGGGGCAGCGTACTCCAGGTGAGAGCGGATTAATGTTGGATAAAGTTTCATGAACAGGTCTTCATCTATATATTGGAATGTACACCATATTATGCCTGTCATTTTATTAGCCTTGGAAGTTATCTTCTTTATATGGCTCTCAAATGTTAGTTTTGTGTATATTGACACGCCTAGGTCATTGATTATATTTTCGTCATGTAATTTTAGGTTTTCCCCATCATCTATCATTTGATAGGAAGTATTAAAGTGATTATGGCCTATGTGCATTACAGAACATTTTTGAGGATTAAATCGGACCTGCCATGTTTATGACCA
>JAVVLW010003180.1:0-15000 GCA_034401795.1 Chaetoderma sp. LZ-2023a | reverse complement strand
AATATTTCTTCATTCAACTTCAAGTTTCATCCTCAGGCCATCCATAAAAATAATTTTGCTTCATGCAAATCAGGTGGGGGAAAAAGACAATTTTTTATTTCACTTCAAGAGTATACTTACCTCCCTAATACTTTTGATATTGCTAAATATTGGCTTTCACTCAATAAACACTCAGATTTAAAACAGTTAGGTGCCCCTACTGGGCAGGGAGTCAGAGCGTAGTCTGGCGGATGCCAGCCCCACCACCGCGCATGCGCAGACTAGCACTTTCTCTTTGCTAGATTATTGGCAAAGAGAACACACATGTCTTTTCACTTCAAGAGTATACTTACCTCCCTAATACTTTTGATATTGCTAAATATTGGCTTTCACTCAATAAACACTCAGATTTAGAACAGTTAGGTGCCCCTACTGGGCAGGGAGTCAGAGCGTAGTCCGGCGGATGCCAGCCCCACCTCCGCGCATGCGCAGACTAGCACTTCCTCTTTGCTAGATTATTGGCAAAGAGATCACACATGTTTTTTTGTTCAATAGCTTTTTCGCTCTCTTAAACTGTATTAAGTGGTGTTTGTTTGGAGTGTTAGTCACTTTTTTGGATGGCGGATAGGAATACGTCGCCACAGGAGGACGGAGGACCTTTAAATCAGGTGACTTCTAGTAAAATTAGCGAGTTTTCTTCCCGGTGTATTGTGTTTCCGGGACTCGCGTTTACCGTGATAAGCGCCTTGGTTGGTTGGGTTATATCAACTCGGTGCTACCTAGGACTAATTTCTCTTTCTGTTTATGTCCACAGGTCTGTATGACGCTAGGTGGTGACGTCACAGTACCAGAGAATTAGTATTCTCTCCACCATGGTTCCATTTCCTACTAACACTGTTAGGTTATCTAACCAAATGAAAAATTATGTCCAGTGAGTTGGAGGCCTGGTATAAAGGTCTTCTCACTTTGCCCTCTTGATCCAATTCC
Source organism: Chaetoderma sp. LZ-2023a (assembly GCA_034401795.1). Classification (NCBI taxonomy): domain Eukaryota; kingdom Metazoa; phylum Mollusca; class Caudofoveata; order Chaetodermatida; family Chaetodermatidae; genus Chaetoderma; species Chaetoderma sp. LZ-2023a. The sequence goes on along the minus strand of JAVVLW010003180.1, from coordinate 14,034 downwards.
TTCCCCATGAGGTGGAGAGAGTTAAGAGGCGTGCAGATGGTGGAGTTTCCGGTTCGTCACGTTGGATGGTTTGTCTATACAAAGTGTCAGGTATCTAGTTATTGATAATGTGGTGATGTTAATTATTGTAAACAATCAAAGGGAGATAATTAACATTTTTGCCAGAAAAGAGTTATCTATATGTATCTGATGGTTGTGTAGTCAACTTATCCATTCAGCATACAATTCGTCTTTGCACTTGGATGTTTTGTTGGGATCGACTTTTTTCCTGTCACGGGATTAATGACGTCATAATCAGCTGGCTATGTATTTATTAGCAATTCAAGCGCTATGCTGGTTTTTGATGTATATTGATCTTTATGGTCGTTTTCCTTCTCCTTGAGTTGGATTGAGTTTCTAAGCTTAACTAGTTGCTCATACTCCTTGTCCTTTGCCCTGTTTCAGGGACCGGGTTGCGCGTCCTGTGGACGTTTTATGCATGTAAAGTTCTGGCCGCATCTGTGTTATCGATGTAGCCCTTGTGGTCCATTGATTAATTGTGACATATGTAAGCACTGGGGGGGCGAGTTAATGTCCGAATTCTTGTGCTGCTTACAGGCGACGGACAAGGTGGTAGAGGAGGAGAAGAAGAAGAAGAAGCGGAAACGAGAGGTTGTAAGTAGGAAGGGTAAGGGGAAGGTCTCGTCCGCGGTGGATATGGAGACCTTCCGGACCGAGATGTTGGGAGAGATGAAGAGGACAATAAAAGATTTGGTTCCAGGGTTGCTTCGTGGCATGCTTCCTGGACCAGATCCTTTATTGTCCTCATCATCGGCTTCGGAGCAGGTAATCCCCGCCTCTGGATCGATTTTCCTTAGTCCGCTTCCGTTGTCCGACGATTCAGAGGTGGCCCCATTAGAGGGGGCGTTCCACGGCCCTGGCAGCAGGCTTATTGCCGCGCCGATAGGGGACCGTGGACGGTTGTCGCTGGAACCCGCTGGCTGCTTATCAGTCCAGGGGTATCCGCACGCCGCGGTGGCCAGTACCTCCTATGGCACCGTTCCTGGTCAGCCCGGGTTAGCTCTCTTTGCTGACCTGGGGTCTAATCTTTCTGACCAGGGTGATGAGGATTACCTGCTAGGGTCGCCGTCTGACGACGTGGACATGGATGAAGACGTTTGTGCACCCCTCGCGGGGAATACAGGCGCTTTTTTCCACGGTATTACTCACCCTGGAGTAAGGTCCGCGGTTCAGGTGGTGGCCCAGGGCGCTGCTGATGGCCAGCGGTACCGCATACCTCGGCTTGCCGAGAGTGTAGCTGGTGCTGGCCGGGCCCGTGGTAGGGCTATATATACCCCGCGCTCTACCGCGGTGCCTGCTCCTGGTCAAACCAGTGATATTCTCATGCCGGTGCTGTCAGGCCCGCATGTTTTCCCTGGCTTGCCAGGTGTATCAGCGTACCCGCCGTCAAGCTCTACTGCTTGCGCTCAGGAGGAAGACGAAGGACCCCGTCTTGTAGAGCGCTCGCAGTTAGCCACGGAGGAGGATTGGTATGACGCTTGCCAGTGGTTGGTGAGCGTTAGGCCTGATCTGCCCGTGGAGCAGTCGGCTAGCCACCGTGTTCACACGCCGTGGTTAGCTGGGAAACCAACTGCTAACGCTATGCCTTCTCTGCCGCTGGCGGAGCATGTCGTTGACATGTTCAAGGCGGCGGAGTCGTCCATTAGCACGAGTGGACGTCTCGCGAAGGCCCCTCGCGAGGTGGCCAGGCGTTGTCGCATCGTGCCCCTGGACTACCTGCGGTACGGTGTGGTACCCAAGCCCAGCGTGGATGACCGCGCGGCTTTGGGTGAGGATACGCGGCCAGGCTCCCGTTCTGACGCGGGGGTCTTGTGCGCGAACGCGTTGCGTTCGGCGAATACCGCGTTGCGTGATGCGGAGGAGAGTGGGAGGGCTTCGATTGCCGCTCTGTCCCACGTCTCCCAGCTGTTACAGGGGGTAGTAACGGCATCCGCATCGCGCCAGCCAGGCCCGCTCGCGGTCCAGCGACCCATCCAGGATGGTATTAACCTGGCGCTGGACTGTATGACGCGGGCGGTGACCAGGAGTGTCCGGGCAAGACGCACATTTGCCCTGGACAATCTGTGCCCGTCTCAGGACCTGTATAATAGGCTACTCCGTACGCCTATGACGGGTCCTGGTCTTTTTGGAGGTGAGGGATGTCGCCACCTCCAGGAGACGGTCACCCTGGTGAATAACCAGAGGGCGCTGCGCGAACAGTTTGAGGTGCTGCGTCGTGCTAACGTTCGCGCCGCGGCCCCTGCGTATCGTCCCCTGCAGGCTCGAGGTGGTGCTGGCCAAGTCAGTGGCCAGCCGCCGTCGCAGCGCCGGCCTCGGCCGCGTGCGATTCGGCCAGCAGTGAGGGGGGCGCAGGCTCCTCAGCCGCCGTCAGCCAGGCAGCCGCCCGTGCACCGAGGTGCGCGCGGGGCGGGGCGGGTCGCGCGAGGATCTGGGCGTGGTTATCGTTCCTGACAGGGCGCTTACCGCGGTAAGGACCACGCCGGTGTGTATGGCGACGGAGACAGTGCCGCTCTTGCATGCCTTGTGTCCACCGCGGTCCCTAGGTGGACCGGTGGGAGGCCGGCTAGCCGACCACATGCAAGAGTGGGAACGGTTAACTCAGGACCGTTTAGTCTTGCGATGGCTTTCCGTGGGGTATCATCCAGAGTGGATGACAGGCCCGCCGTCGCGACTGTCTCTGGTGCCAGTCTGGACTCCCGTTCCGAGAGATCCAGATCAAAGGTTGTGTATCGAGGAGGAGATAAATTCCCTCGTACAGAAAGGAGCTATTCAGCCGGCACAAAGGTGTCCGGGCTTCTATTCAACCCTGTTCTTGGTAACAAAACGCACCGGTGGGTGGAGACCGATTCTCAACCTCAAGCCATTGAACAAGTTCATCGAGACGCCCAGTTTCAAGATGGAAACGGTGCGCTCGGTGTTGGCGGGGTTGGAGAGGGGGATGTGGACGGCGTCGATAGATTTGAAGGACGCTTATTTCCACATCCCCATCCACAGGAGTTTCTGTCGCTTCCTGAGATTTGCATTCCAGGGCAGACAGTGGGAATTCAGGGTGTTGCCCTTCGGAATTTCCACGGCTCCTCGGGTTTTCACCCGTGTGGTTCTTGCGATCACAGCATACCTCCGCAGGAGAAGCATAGCAGTCCACACGTACATAGACGACTGGCTGTTGAAAGCGCACATCCGGGAAAGTTTGTCCGCCAATCTGGAGATTGTTTTGAAAATTCTCACAGACTTGCGCTGGTTGATCAATTTCCCAAAATCAGAGCTGACTCCATCCCAGAAGTTTGTTTACCTGGGGATGTTCTTCGATCTGGAGACAGGATATGTTTATCCTACTCAGGAGAGAGTTCAAATACTCGTCTCGTTGATTCAGTCGGTGTGCGACAGTCGTCATGTCCTGGCACGGGTTTACTTGAGAATGCTGGGGTTGATGGTTTCGTTGGAACCAGTCATTCCTCAGGCCGCCTTACGCAGGCGGCCGATCCAGTTGTTTCTCATGACACAATGGACCCAGAGTACAGGTTCGCTGGACTCGAATGTGTCAGTGTTGGCGCCTCTGATTCACCACCTGCAATGGTGGTTGAATACAGAGAATCTCTTGCTGGGGGTTTTGCTAACCCCTCCCCACCCTCAGGTGACTGTGTATACAGATGCATCGATGGAGGGCTGGGGAGCTTGCCTGGAAGAATCCACGATATCAGGGCTTTGGAATCTGGAACAGTCACAGGAACATATAAATCTACTGGAGCTAAGAGCAGTAGTCCTGGGCCTGGAACATTTCTTACAGAAAGTTCAGGCCAAGATTGTTCTTATTCGTTCAGACAACTCAACAGTTGTGACTTACATAAACCGCCAGGGCGGAACGAAGTCGCCCAGTCTCTGTATGATGACATGGAAACTGCTTTGTTGGTGTCTGGATCACCAGATTACCTTGAAAGCAGTTCATATTCCGGGAAGGTTAAACCTGCTAGCAGACTCATTGAGCCGAAGGATGAGTGTTTTACCCACGGAATGGCAACTAAATCAATGTGTGGCGGATCGTCTGTTCGACCATTGGGGGAAACCCAACATCGATTTGTTCGCAACGAAGAAGAATGCGAAGATGACGACGTACGTCTCTCCGATTCCGGATCCAAGCGCTTTCGCAACAGATGCGTTAGCTATCAGCTGGGGGAGAATGTATGCATACGCATTCCCTCCGGCAATCCTGATTCCAAAAATTCTTCAGAAAATCAGACAAGAGGAATGCCAAGTGCTTCTGATCGCCCCGGATTGGCCAAGCCGATCATGGTATACGGATCTGCTGGACCTTCTGGTCTGCAATCCGGTTCCTCTGCCTCTGATGGACGATATTATCTTCCAGGGCAGGGCCCTTCACAACAATCCGTCAATGTTCAGATTGACTGCGTGGATGTTGTCAAGGAATCTAGAATTAAGGAGGGCTTTTCTGAGCAAGCAGCCATGTTTATGGCCAAAGCCAGGAGGGGGTCAACCTCCAGAGCATATAATTATAAAATCAACAGATTTGCAGAATGGTGCTCAAAAAGATGTATTGATCCAATGGATTCATCTATTCAAGTAGTAGCTGATTTCCTCTGTCACCTCTATGATGCCTATAGCCTCAAGCCTAACTCTATTGCTGGTTATAAGTCAGCATTAATGTCTGTTATTCCTTGCTTGGCTAAGAGGGGAAGTGATGAAGTAAATACATTGAATGTATTAATTAAAGGCATGGGCAATCTAAGACCAAGGAATCCTCCTGTGATTCCGTCTTGGAGTTTATCGCTAGTGCTTCAAGTACTAGGTGATAAGCCTTTTGAACCACTTAGTTCCATTTCTATGAAACTATTAACACTGAAGACTGTGTTTTTAATTGCTGCGGCCTCGGCTAGGCGTAGGAGTGAGATTCATGCCTTATCAGCCGAGGATGACCGTTTTGTGGTTTCAGGGGAAGGCCTTAAGCTGCTACCTAGGATTAATTTCTTGGCTAAGAATCAGTCGTTGAAATATCCAGGTCAACCTATTATTTTGCCTGCTTTAACTAGATATGATCCTAATTCTAAAGCATGGTGTCCCGTCCGGGCGCTGCGCCGGTACAAACAACGTACGGCGGCATGGCGCACCGACCAGTCAGCGTTATGGTTGTCATATATTGAACCCCATGGGAGGGCTTCTAAGGACACCATTTCCAGGTGGATTGTGGAATGCATTCAGTTTTGCCATAAATCCGCCACCGGGAAGCAGGTTGACGTGGCCAAGGCTCACAGTGTCCGCGGCGTAGTGACATCCACGGCCCTATTTAATGGGGTCCCTGTGGATGATATTATGTCGGTGGCTCAGTGGCACTGTGAGTCAAGTTTTACAGACCATTATCTCCGTGACACCTCTAATCCTCTCGCCTTGTCGGTTTTGAAAAAATAAATCGGTTTATATTTTTTGAGGTGATTTCCTCATTACTTATATATATCACAATTAATTTATGGAAACACCCACTTTTTTGGGCCTGCATCAGTCTTTACCGATGGGAAGATGATGTCAGCAGCCATTTTCAACAAGGTCAGTCTTGTTCATGTGTTGTCCGTTGTTGATTGTATTGTCACGATTACCCGTTATTAATATGGTGATGGTTTGTGTATTTGTGTGGTTCATTGTTGAGAGTTACGAAAATGGAGTTTTTTCGTCTCTGTCCTGTAGTACATGGCACTTGTACGTAGAGAGCGTATAGGACATTGAGGTCAGTCGACTCTTCCTCCCAGGAAGGAGGGGGGGGGGGAGCGCATATGACATTCGGTCATCTCTCATACATCGGTGGTGTTATCCGATGGTTAGTCAAATCCTGACTGTTTTTTCTTACAGTTTCAGAAGTTTAAGTGCCTTAAACGCAGAAAAGCGTATAGGGATGAGCTGGTCTTTTGACCTCGCCTCCCTCCCGCCAGATTCACTTTCGAATTCTGGCAATATCAAAAGTATTAGGGAGGTAAGTATACTCTTGAAGTGAAATAAACGAAATCTAGGATTTCTTTTTTCACGAGAGAGTTGATACTTACCTCCCTAGATACGGACCCGGCCTCTCCACCCCACAGAGGCTCGGTCTTCAGGCTCTTAATAGTTGCATGTGTGTCAGCCAATAATCTAGTCAGAGGAAGTGCTAGTCTGCGCATGCGCGGAGGTGGGGCTGGCATCCGCCGGACTACGCTCTGACTCCCTGCCCAGTAGGGGCACCTAACTGTTTTAAATCTGAGTGTTTATTGAGTGAAAGCCAATATTTAGCAATATCAAAAGTATTAGGGAGGTAAGTATCAACTCTCTCGTGAAAAAAGAAATCCTAGATTTCGTTTATTTTCAGTCATAAGCTTTTCTCGCTCTTAAACCGTTATTTTGTGTATATTTTGGAGTGATAGTGTCTGATTTGTATGGCAGGAGGGAACACTTCGCCACAGGAGGACTTAGGACCTTTAAATCAGGTGACTTCTAGTAAAATTAGCGAGTTTTCTTCCCGGTGTATTGTGTTTCCGGGACTCGCGTTTACCGTGATAAGCGCCTTAGTTAGTTGGGTTAGGTCAACTCGGTGCTTCCTAGGACTAATTTCTCTTTCTGTTTATGTCCACAGGTCTGTATGACGCTGGGTGGTGACAATCACAGTTGCTGAGAGTTAGTTTTCTCTCCACCATGGTTCCATTTCCTACTAACACTGTTAGGTTATCTAACCAAATGAAAAATATGTCCAGTGAGTTGGAGGCCTAGTATAAAGGTCTTCTCACTTTGCCCTCTTGATCCAATTCCTTCCCCATGAGGTGGAGAGAGTTAAGAGGCGTGCAGATGGTGGAGTTCTCCGGTTCGTCACGTTGGATGGTTTGTCTATACAAAGTGTCAGGTATCTAGTTATTGATAATGTGGTGATGTTAATTATTGTAAACAAACAAAGGGAGATAATTAACATTTTTGCCAGAAAAGAGTTATCTATATGTATCTGATGGTTGTGTAGTCAACTTATCCATTCAGCATACAATTCGTCCTTGCACTTGGATGTTTTGTTGGGATCGAATTTTTCCTGTCACGGGATTAATGACGTCATAATCAGCCTGGCTATGTGTTTATCAGCAATTCAAGCGCTATGCTGGTTTCTGATGTATATTGATCTTTATGATCGTTTTCCTTCTCTTTGAGTTGGATTGAGTTTCTAAGCTTAACTAGTTGCTCATACTCCTTGTCCTTTGCCCTGTTTCAGGGACCGGGTTGCGCGTCCTGTGGTCGTTTTCTGCCGGATAAGTTCTGGCCGCATCTGTGCTGTCAATGTAGCCCTTGTGGTCCATTGGTTAATTGTGACATATGTAAGCACTGGGGGGGCGAGTTAATGTCCGAATTCTTGTGCTGTTTACAGGCGACGGACAAGGTGGTAGAGGAGGAGAAGAAGAAGAAGCGGAAACGAGAGGTTGTAAGTAGGAAGGGTAAGGGGAAGGTCTCGTCCGCGGTGGATATGGAGGCCTTCCGGACCGAGATGTTGGGAGAGATGAAGAGGACGATAAAGGATTTGGTTCCAGGGTTGCTTCGTGGCATGCTTCCTGGACCAAATCCTTTACTGTCCTCATCATCGGCTTCGGAGCAGGTAATCCCCGCCTCTGGATCGATTTTCCTTAGTCCGCTTCCGTTGTCCGACGATTCAGAGGTGGCCCCATTAGAGGGGGCGTTCCACGGCCCTGGCAGCAGGCTTATTGCCGCGCCGATAGGGGACCGTGGACGGTTGTCGCTGGAACCCGCGGGCTGCTTATCAGTCCAGGGGTATCCGCACGCCGCGGTGGCCAGTACCTCCTATGGCACCGTTCCTGGTCAGCCCGGGTTAGCTCTCTTTGCTAACCCGGGGTCTAATCTTTCTGACCAGGGTAATGAGGATTACCTGCTAGGGTCGCCGTCTGACGACGTGGACATGGATGAAGACGTTTGTGCACCCCTCGCGGGGAATACAGGCGCCTTGTTCCACGGTTTTACTCACCCTGGAGTAAAGTCCGCGGCTCAGGTGGTGGCCCAGGGCGCTGCTGATGGCCAGCGGTACCGCATACCTCGGCTTGCCGAGGGTGTTGCTGGTGCTGGCCGGGCCCGTGGTGAGCCTATATATACCCCGCGCTCTGCCACGGTGCCTGCTCCTGGTCAAACCAGTGATATTCTCATGCCGGTGCTGTCAGGCCCGCGTGTTTTCCCTGGCTTGCCAGGTGTATCAGCATACCCGCCGTCAAGCTCTACTGCTTGCGCTCAGGAGGAAGACGAAGGACCCCGTCTTGTAGAGCGCTCGCAGTTAGCCACGGAGGAGGATTGGTATGACGCTTGCCAGTGGTTGGTGAGCGTTAGGCCTGATCTGCCCGTGGAGCAGTCGGCTAGCCAGCGTGTTCACACGCCGTGGTTAGCTGGGAAACCGACTGCTAACGCTATGCCTTCTCTGCCGCTGGCGGAGCATGTCGTTGACATGTTCAAGGCGGCGGAGTCGTCCATTAAGTCGAGTGGACGTCTCGCGAAGGCCCCTCGCGAGGTGGCCAGGCGTTGTCGCATCGTGCCCCTGGATTACCAGCGGTACGGTGTGGTACCCAAGCCCGGCGTGGATGACCGCGCGGCTTTGGGTGAGGATGCGCGGCCAGGCACCCGTTCTGACACGGGTGTCTTGTGCGCGAACGCGTTGCGTTCGGCGAATACCGCGTTGCGTGATGCGGAGGAGAGTGGGAGGGCTTCGATTGCCGCTCTGTCCCACGTCTCCCAGCTGTTACAGGGGGTAGTAACGGCATCCGCATCGCGCCAGCCAAGTCCGGTCACTGTCCAGCGAACCATCCAGGATGGTATTAACCTGGCGCTGGACTGTGTGACTCGGGCGGTGACCAGGAGTGTCAGGGCAAGACGCACGTTTGCCCTGGACAATCTGTGCCCGTCTCAGGACCTGTACAATAGGCTACTGCGTACGCCTATGACGGGCCCTGGTCTTTTTGGAGGTGAGGGATGTCGCCACCTCCAGGAGACGGTCACCCTGGTGAATAACCAGAGGGCGCTGCGCGAGCAGTTTGATGTGCTGCGTCGTGCTAACGCTCGCGCCGCGGCCCCGGCGTATCGTCCCCTGCAGGCTCGAGGTGGTGCTGGCCAGGTCAGTGGCCAGCCACCGTCGCAGCGTCGGCCTAGGCCGCGTGCGATTCGGCCAGCAGCGAGGGGGGCGCAGGTTCCTCAGCCGCCGTCAGCCAGGCAGCCGCCCGCGCACCGAGGTGCGCGCGGGGCGGGGCGGGGCGCGCGAGGATCTGGGCGTGGTTATCGGTCCTGACAGGACGCTTACCGCGGTAAGAACCACTCCGGTGTGTATGGCGGCGGAGACAGTGCCGCTCTTGCATGCCTCGTGTCCACCGCGGTCCCTAGGTGGGCCGGTGGGAGGCCGGCTAGCCGGCCACATGCAAGAGTGGGAACGGTTAACTCAGGACCGTTTAGTCTTGCGATGGCTTTCCGTGGGGTATCATCCAGAGTGGGTGACAGGCCCGCCGTCGCGACTGTCTCTGGTGCCAATCTGGACTCCCATTCCGAGAGATCCAGAGCAAAGGTTGTGTATCGAGGAGGAGATAAATTCCCTCATACAAAAAGGAGCTATTCAGCCGGCACAAAGGTGTCCGGGCTTCTATTCAACCCTGTTCTTAGTAACAAAACGCACCGGTGGGTGGAGACCGATTCTCAACCTCAAGCCATTGAACAAGTTCATCGAGACGCCCAGTTTCAAGATGGAAACGGTGCGCTCGGTGTTGGCGGGGTTGGAGAGGGGGATGTGGACGGCGTCGATAGATTTGAAGGACGCTTATTTCCACATCCCCATCCACGGGAGTTTCTGTCGCTTCCTGAGATTTGCATTCCAGGGCAGACAGTGGGAATTCAGGGTGTTGCCCTTCGGAATTTCCACGGCTCCTCGGGTTTTCACCCGTGTGGTTCTTGCGATCACAGCATACCTCCGCAGGAGAAGCATAGCAGTCCACACGTACATAGACGACTGGCTGTTGAAAGCGCACACCCGGGAAAGTTTGTCCGCCAATCTGGAGATTGTTTTGAAAATTCTCACAGACTTGGGCTGGATGATCAATTTCCCAAAATCAGAGCTGACTCCATCCCAGAAGTTTGTTTACCTGGGGATGTTCTTCGATCTAGAGACAGGATATGTTTATCCTACTCAGGAGAGAGTTCAAATACTCATCTCGTTGATTCAGTCAGTGTGCGACAGTCGTCATGTCCTGGCACGGGTTTACTTGAGAATGCTGGGGTTGATGGTTTCGTTGGAACCAGTCATTCCTCAGGCCGCCTTACGCAGGCGGCCGATCCAGTTGTTTCTCATGACACAATGGACCCAGAGTACAGGTTCGCTGGACTCGAATGTGTCAGTGTTGGCGCCTCTGATTCACCACCTGCAATGGTGGTTGAATACAGAGAATCTCTTGCCGGGGGTTTTGCTAACCCCTCCCCACCCTCAGGTGACTGTGTATACAGATGCATCGATGGAGGGCTGGGGAGCTTGCCTGGAAGAATCCACGATATCAGGGCTTTGGAATCTGGAACAGTCACAGGAACATATAAATCTACTGGAGCTAAGAGCAGTAGTCCTGGGCCTGGAACATTTCTTACAGAAAGTTCAGGGCAAGATTGTTCTTATTCGTTCAGACAACTCAACAGTTGTGACTTACATAAACCGCCAGGGCGGAACGAAGTCGCCCAGTCTCTGTATGATGACATGGAAACTGCTTTGTTGGTGTCTGGATCACCAGATTACCTTGAAAGCAGTTCATATTCCGGGAAGGTTAAACCTGCTAGCAGACTCATTGAGCCGAAGGATGAGTGTTTTACCCACGGAATGGCAACTAAATCAATGTGTGGCGGATCGTCTGTTCGACCATTGGGGGAAACCCAACATCGATTTGTTCGCAACGAAGAAGAATGCGAAGATGACGACGTACGTCTCTCCGATTCCGGATCCAAGCGCTTTCGCAACAGATGCGTTAGCTATCAGCTGGGGGAGAATGTATGCATACGCATTCCCTCCAGCAATCCTGATTCCAAAAATTCTTCAGAAAATCAGACAAGAGGAATGCCAAGTGCTTCTGATCGCCCCGGATTGGCCAAGCCGATCATGGTATACGGATCTGCTGGACCTTCTGGTCTGCAATCCGGTTCCTCTGCCTCTGATGGACGATATTATCTTCCAGGGCAAGGCCCTTCACAACAATCCGTCAATGTTCAGATTGACTGCGTGGATGTTGTCAAGGAATCTAGAATTAAGGAGGGCTTTTCTGAGCAAGCAGCCATGTTTATGGCCAAAGCCAGGAGGGGGTCAACCTCCAGAGCATATAATTATAAAATCAACAGATTTGCAGAATGGTGCTCAAAAAGATGTATTGATCCAATGGATTCATCTATTCAAGTAGTAGCTGATTTCCTCTGTCACCTCTATGATGCCTATAGCCTCAAGCCTAACTCTATTGCTGGTTATAAGTCAGCATTAATGTCTGTTATTCCTTGCTTGGCTAAGAGGGGAAGTGATGAAGTAAATACATTGAATGTATTAATTAAAGGCATGGGCAATCTAAGACCAAGGAATCCACCTGTGATTCCGTCTTGGAGTTTATCGCTAGTGCTTCAAGTACTAGGTGATAAGCCTTTTGAACCACTTAGTTCCATTTCTATGAAACTATTAACACTGAAGACTGTGTTTTTAATTGCTGCGGCCTCGGCTAGGCGTAGGAGTGAGATTCATGCCTTATCAGCCGAGGATGACCGTTTTGTGGTTTCAGGGGAAGGCCTTAAGCTGCTACCTAGGATTAATTTCTTGGCTAAAAATCAGTCGTTGAAATATCCAGGTCAACCTATTATTTTGCCTGCTTTAACTAGATATGATCCTAATTCTAAAGCATGGTGTCCCGTCCGTGCGCTGCGCCGGTACAAACAACGTACGGCGGCATGGCGCACCGACCAGTCAGCGTTATGGTTGTCATATATTGAACCCCATGGGAGGGCTTCTAAGGACACCATTTCCAGGTGGATTGTGGAATGCATTCAGTTTTGCCATAAATCCGCCACCGGGAAGCAGGTTGACGTGGCCAAGGCTCACAGTGTCCGCGGCGTAGTGACATCCACGGCCCTATTTAATGGGGTCCCTGTGGATGATATTATGTCGGTGGCTCAGTGGCACTGTGAGTCAAGTTTTACAGACCATTATCTCCGTGACACCTCTAATCCTCTCGCCTTGTCGGTTTTGAAAAAATAAATCGGTTTATATTTTTTGAGGTGATTTCCTCATTACTTATATATATCACAATTAATTTATGGAAACACCCACTTTTTTGGGCCTGCATCAGTCTTTACCAATGGGAAGATGATGTCAGCAGCCATTTTCAACAAGGTCAGTCTTGTTCATGTGTTGTCCGTTGTTGATTGTATTGTCACGATTACCCGTTATTAATATGGTGATGGTTTGTGTATTTGTGTGGTTCATTGTTGAGAGTTACGAAAATGGAGTTTTTTCGTCTCTGTCCTGTAGTACATGGCACTTGTACGTAGAGAGCGTATAGGACATTGAGGTCAGTCGACTCTTCCTCCCAGGAAGGAGGGGGGGGGAGCGCATATGACATTCGGTCATCTCTCATACATCGGTGGTGTTATCCGATGGTTAGTCAAATCCTGACTGTTTTTTCTTACAGTTTCAGAAGTTTAAGTGCCTTAAACGCAGAAAAGCGTATAGGGATGAGCTGGTCTTTTGACCTCGCCTCCCTCCCGCCAGATTCACTTTCGAATTCTGGCAATATCAAAAGTATTAGGGAGGTAAGTATACTCTTGAAGTGAAATAAACGAAATCTAGGATTTCTTTTTTCACGAGAGAGTTGATACTTACCTCCCTAGATACGGACCCGGCCTCTCCACCCCACAGAGGCTCGGTCTTCAGGCTCTTAATAGTTGCATGTGTGTCAGCCAATAATCTAGTCAGAGGAAGTGCTAGTCTGCGCATGCGCGGAGGTGGGGCTGGCATCCGCCAGACTACGCTCTGACTCCCTGCCCAGTAGGGGCACCTAACTGTTTTAAATCTGAGTGTTTATTGAGTGAAAGCCAATATTTAGCAATATCAAAAGTATTAGGGAGGTAAGTATCAACTCTCTCGTGAAAAAAGAAATCCTAGATTTCGTTTATACCATGTGATGCTTTTGGACTGAACACAAGTTGTTATTCAAATTATCATGAAATAATGAATTTTAACATTTCTACATTCCCTGATTTATATTATCTTGTCATATATTGAGTTGATATTTTACCATCGTTCTATTGCACGGTCTCACCCTCCCGCTCTGCTTCCGTATCGAGTATCGTGCTTGCGGGCTATGATTTTAACTTCAAGAGTATACTTACCTCCCTAACACTCTTTGATATTCCCAAGTATCGACTTTCACTCAATAAACGCTCAGATTAAAAACAGTTAGGTGCCCCTACTGGGCAGATAGTCAGATGACAGGCCGGCAGATGCCAGCTCCAACCTCGCGCATGTGCAGACTAGCACTTCCTCTTTTCCAATTTATTGTCTATAGAGACACATGCTATTCTTTGTTTATAAAGATTTATGCTAGTTTCTCTCACTTTCTGAAAGCAAATTCACCTGAAAATCATGTCCGATCATGGAAAGTCTCCAGAGGATGGCCAGGGACCAAGTTATCAGGTGATTTCAATTACATACTTGTCTAATTTAGTGTTTTAATCCTGTTGTAATGTGTTTCCAGGATTCGCGATTGGACGTGATAAGCGCTTTAAAAAAACTGGTTTATTTCTATCTGGCGTTATGAAATACTAATCTCTCTTTGTGTTTGTGTCCACAGGTATCTATCTATGATTGAAAAGGACAACATATCTTCAGAGGGTTTGTTTTTCTCCACGAAGGTTCAATTTCCTACCAACATGTTAGGGATCTAATCAAAATCTATGCCCAGTGAGTTG
>JAVVLW010003179.1:0-25000 GCA_034401795.1 Chaetoderma sp. LZ-2023a | reverse complement strand
CATCTCGGTCGTGTTCCACAACCTGCGTGGGTATGATTCTCACCCTATGAGCACATGAATGGGTAGCACCGTTTCAATGAGAGCTCTCTCCGACCTCAAGCTGCTTTCTACAGTAAACTCTCTGGCTCGGGAATATCTCACAGTGACTACAACCACGCACATGCTCTCTGGGCCCAGTTCGGCTGCCAGACCATGGGAGACTATCATGACCTCTATTTGCGGTCTGACACTCTGTTCCTTGCAGATGTCTTTGAGAACTTCCATATCACATGCCTCCAGCAGTATCATATGGACCCAGCACACTATTACGCAAGCCCGGGGTTGAGCTGGGATGCACTTCTAAGGAAGTGGACCTGGAGCTCCTCACCGACTACGACATGCATCTCTTTATAGAGAAAGGACTCGAGGGTGGCGTATTAATTGTCAGCAAACCCCCAGTCAAACAACCCATACATAGCTGGCTATAATCCACAACAGCCGACAAGCCACATCATGCATCTGGGCGCTAACAATCTCTATGGCTGGGCAATGAGCTAACACCTACCGTCTGAGGGTGGTGGGGGAGGTTCAGTGGGTGCAGGACATTGCTGTCAAAGAGATTACACAACATCCCGATGATGATGAAAAGGGCTACATCCTAGAGGTTGACATTAAGTATCCACAAGAGCTGCATGACATGCACAATGCCTACACGCTGGGGCCTGAATGGATGAAGGTGAAGGGAGAGTGGCTCTCAGAGTATCGGTGTGCATTGGGCGAGTAGATAGCAGAGACGGCAGCAGAAAAACTGGTGCCCAGCCTGAGAGACAAAGAACAGTATATTCTCCACTACCGCAACCTGAAGCTCTACCTCAGCCTGGGTATGAGGTTGAAGATGGTGCACAGGGTTTTATGCTTCAATCAGTCGCCGTTGATGGAGCCTTACATCCGACTCAACACAGAGCCCCGTAAGAAGGCCAACAGTGACTTTGAGTAGGATCTCTACAAGCTGATTAATAACACTGTCATCGGCAAGAACTTGTGCAAGTGAGTGGATGTCAAGCTAGTGCGGTCATCCGAGGAGGACAAGCTTTGCTGCCTAATAGCCAAGCCCAACTTCTCCCGGGCGAAGGTGTTCAATGATGATCCAGCTGCTCTCCACATGCACAAGATGAGCCTGCTGCTGAACGGCCCTGTCAATGTGGGAATGTCCTTCCTGGACCTCTCGAAGTACCTCATGTATGACTTTTACTACAACCAGCTGAAGCGACTATATGATGCCAACTGAGTGCTCATGTACACTGACACAGATAGCTTCCTGGTGGAGATCCAGACTTAGAATGTCTATGCTGATATGGCTGCGAGGAGCGACCTATATGCCACAATCGACTACCCAGTAACACACCCGCTACACAGTAATGCCAACAAGAAGGTCCTGGGCAAGATGAAGGATGAGTGTGTCAGGGTCCCAATCCAGGAGTTTGTTGGCCTGTGCCCGAAGATATACTCCATCAAGCGGTTGGATGAACAGGAAGTCAAGAAGGCAAATGGTATGTGCAGGGATGTGGCTAGACAGATTCGCCATGAGCAGTACAAGGAATGCTTCTTCGAGCGAAAGGTCTTCCACCATGGTATGAACATGCTGCGAAATAAGGGTCACCACCTCTATGGGGTCCACCAGATTAAAACAAGCCTCAGCCCCTTAGACACAAAGCGATGGATCGCTCCCGATGGTATTCACACCCTGGCTTATGGTCACAAGGATGCCATCACTCCAATGGATGCTTTCATCGAAGAGCTGCTGGTATGAGCATCAGGTGACATGTTCAAACGACAGTCAGTGGAGGATGTCTACTCTCCGAGGTGGAGGTAGCTGTGTGTCTGTAGGGATAAGCTGAAGCTTCTCTCATACAAACGGTCACCTAGGACTGCTCTCCGACTGTGCCAGGTAATACAGCGTAGGCTGTCCAGCCGTCTCCACATACCTATCAATCTTGTGTACATCTATTGACCAGTTGGGGTCAGTCACCTGCCTACCTCCACCCAACTTGCCTGGCTCATACAAATACCGAACCAGGGAATCAGATGGATGTCTGTCCACCAAGTACAGCTAATGAACAGAGCATCGAGGTTGGGCAACAGAGGATCGCTGAATGGCCTTGACTGGCTTCTGTCCTATCAGCCTAGTAACCTCAGCATTGGATCTCTCAACCACAATGGGCAACCCTCTCACCCATACCATGGAACGACCGCCCACTGGGACAGCCATCTCCTGAGCATACTGATGTGGGAACAGCCTCTCTGCCAGTGTCCGGTTCCACTGCTCGACGATAGCCTGGGCATGGTGATGTCCCACCTCGTCTCACCAAATCGCCACACCATGTTTCCACATGAGGGCCGCAGTTTCACCTCTAAACTCCTTAACCTCATCCACTTGCAGCAACTCTGGCCACTGGAGGGAATTTTGCAGGTCTTCATAGATACTATGGAACCCAGCATCCGCCGGACCTGCGGACTTATCCGTGAGAGGCACTGCCGCCTTCTATCTACTGGCCACATCGACGATGGTGAGGGCGTACCTGTAGGTCTTGCATGATCCTCTGGAACAGACCCGATCATGTGGAAGGACCAGCACATCAGCCTGATGGACTCTGCTCAGGACAGGTTCATCGAAGTGTGCATACCAAATGTGCCGTGGACGAGGTCAGTAGAGCTGTCACATCGCCTGCCTGGTAAGCCACTGGCTAACCATCTCCAAGGTGAATCTATGACCCTTGCAACGTGCAGCCTCGAGAAGCTGGTGAGGCTCACGATAATAGCCACTGGGCCAGTAATATAGATCTTCAAGAGAGGCTTCAGGACCTCGGATTTCATCGCTGACGTCGATTCCTGTCCTCTCCTGTACAGCTCGGACAAACTCTAGACAGACGAACAGACAACCATCGTTCATCCGACCATCGATGAACACCTCTTCGAATACCAGTGAACACTGCTGTCTAATCTCTGCAGTGCTGGTGCCATCACTGAAAGGAAGCTTATTGACAAAGGCTTGCCAGTTAAGGGACTTGACGAGGTCATGCAGAGAAGCCATCTTATATAGCATGTCTTAAATGTTCAGCAGGCCAGATGCCTGTGAGTGCTATCGCAACATACGGGAGCCATGGACCGGCAATGCCAAAGAATGTGCCTACCCCTGAGGCAATGGCTGGAATAGCCTCAGTGATCTCAACTCCATGGAGAGCATTGTTGGCTCCTTCTTCTTTTCGTTCGCTGATCATACCGCCAGTCCTGTAAGTGACTATCGACATGATCATAAGCATTAAGTGTGTGGATCCATGGTTTATTAGAGTGCGCCGTGCGGCCTGGAACCTCTGTCTTCAGCACTCGAGGTTTCTGTCAGGGTTACCTCACCCTTACCTCCTTTAGTCGCCTCTTATGACACGCAGAGGATATGGAAGGTGTATTCTAAGCCCAACCTACAGGACAGCATTGTTGGCAATTTTGCAGACTGTCTCCCAGCCTTCGTCGTGAACAGAGCAATCAGAGCCCCAACTGCCACTAGTGGGCCAAGAGAGCCCTTCACATAGGTATGATAGTCAGTGGGATTCTGGCTCTACATCATCACCATCATAGTCCTCATCATAGAGGTCCTCATCATAGGCATCCTCATCATTGTCCTCGTCTTCATCATAGTCGTCCTCATCATAGTCCTCAACTGGATCCTCGAAAGCTTCCAGTTCATACATTGCTTGCAGTTCCTGCTGACTATACAAGTGCTTTAAACTCACTGTATATTGACATGGCATCCACAATCTTGAATGCGGGTGTGTTTGAATTGGTGACCTGCGGTCTCAGCTTCGCTGACCATAAGGCAGAAGAGGTAGAGAGAAAACGTCATAACCAGGCGATGGAGAAGCTGTATAAGGAGAAGTTTGAGTACAGCAAGACACTCGAGCATATGCACCAAAGGGAGGCACGCCGATGGCAACAAAATGCTCAAGCCACCCAGAACATCCACGAGGCCGATAAGAGTCTCGATGCGTACTACGAGGCTGCAAAGCTCTCCGAGCCGACGCTCGACTATAAGGCATTAGGAGGTCAGAGGATGACCGAGGCCATAGTAGTAGTGGCTGCTGTAAGAATGGTCCTAGCTGGGACAGCTGCTGGAGCTATACTCTACGTGCATTCAAGCTGAATACCTCCATTTCGTGAGAAGTGAACCTTGCTATGTCCAAAGTACAGCACCGTTACTCTGACCGGCCGAGTGCCCGCTCATTCTCCATTCAGGTTCCCAACATGAAAGCTGAGCTGGTTGCCATGGTTAGGCAGGATGCCCCTTCCTTCGAGGTGGCACTGACCTTCGAGCGCCAACTCGAGATCCTCGTGGCCACTGGTCAGGTGAAGTAGGGCATATGACTTCGTTTCCTGTCAATAGGGACATCAATCAGCCAGATCACGCACCTCACTGAGTACGTTGGTCCCAGCCATCACAAGTTTGAAGTCGTCTAGCCCCCCCCCCACCTCCTGGACTACCCCTACCTTCTGAACCAAGACTGATACAGCTACACAATCCGAGCCACATCGTTGGAATGTCAACTCTAAACGCTGGTTTGCCGTGGCCTCGACCTGCTGATGCTCTCGCTCTACATGTAGGATTCGTTGTCTAGAGCCAGCAGGTTTTAGTTCATGGTCATTCTCATCATGCCAGACCTGAAGTCGTGGAGAGGTCATCGTTACATCTGGAAGATGTTCAGTATACACATGGAGGAACAGTTTGTCCTGCATCAAGGCCGGGTTCACATGTGTGTTCCCAAGGAGGGAGAAGAGTGGCACCATGACAGGTATTTATATGTCTGGTTGTAAGTCGAATTCTGTGAAGCCATCATTACATCCGATGGCACAGTACCCTTTCTCCTTCGCATAGTAGGAAGGTCCATGGAGCCAGGACCCGGTACTCATCGTTCACATAGGTGGTGTCCAGGGTGTTGTTGCTCTGCATAATCTCACACCTGCTCACTACTTGCGGGAGCTCTACCTTCTTCGGCTCTTTGCTCTTGAGCTTGAACTTGAGTGTCATGCTCCTAATCTCATGGATCTGTCCCGAGAGGGCGAAGTCAATGAGCTTCCCCGCTGTGGATAGATGGGTCGCATCATGGATACTAGGTCGAATGACTGTCAGACAGTCTTTCCGAGGATCAGTGTGGTGCAAGCCGCAGGTTCAACTGCCTAATCTGGATGCTGTAAATACTGCTGCATGTTTAAACGTTTGTATATACAGGATTTTAAATGGTGATGCTTGGTAAAGTTCTCCAGCAGATCGTCTTTGGAGGGCAGAAGAAGCCTGTATCACCCTCCAAGAAGAAATCAGTACAGCTGCTTATTGACATGGACCGACGACTACTTCATGATGTCAACATTATCCACGAGTGAGCCAAGGTCCCACCTCTGTCTGATGCAGAGATACTGACTGCTATGGAGGCGACCACCCCGGCCCGTAGTACGAAGGAATTATTGACTCGGATGCTCTACCAGAGGTTTGACAGTGCCAAGGGCAGGTCACTAGATCTCCCCAGGACACCCACTAAGAGTCCTCTAATTCTAGCTCTCCAGAAGGCTAGGGTTGATCCCAAATATCTACTAGCGGTCAGAAAGTGGACTAGCATATTACGCCTCCACACTGATGATGGTCACGCCTAAGGTAGAGAGGAGGGTTGGCCGCTGGCCACAAGGAGGACGTTGAGCATATCTTCAACAAAAGAGGCTGTGAGCAGCGGGCGAGAGATGAGGTGGCATTTAGAATATTCCCTGCCGAGAACTCACAGGTATATCTCATGAAAACTGTTCTCAAGGCAGATGCTAAGAAGTCATGGCTGAAGTGGATCTTCAGCGAGAAGTTTCAGAAGAATAGAGTGATGGCATCCGATTCTGAGTAGATAGAGATTCAGAAAAACTTACCCAAACCCTCTGGGTCAGCAAAGTCTACGGACGAAGCCTCTGAAGAAGTTACTCAAGCTTCTGAAGAAGTCACTCAAGCTTCTGAAGAAGTTCCTCAAGTGGCGGATCCCATGGACGAAGTTCCTCAAGCCTGAAAAACATCCCGTCTGACACATCAGGCATGTCGATCCAATTGACATGTGAGCTTCTTGGCTGAATTCAAATTGTAGCTGAAGTTCTGAGCCTTAACCAGCGAGGGCTTGAAGTGTGCGAGCTCCCCTGTCTCATTGCTGCTGAAGATGAAGAGGTATAGATCTGCGACCTTCTGCATGCCTGCAATGAAGTCTTGCTTGGTCTCCTTGAGGTACCTCACGGGTGGACTTCTGAAAGAGGATGAAGACAGTGATCTTGGTGTGCCGAATGTGTCTGGTGATGTTGCTGAGGTATGTGACTGTCTTCTGGTCCATCGCGGGGTCGTCGATAACTAGAACAAATGGTTCAGTTAGTTGAGCCGCAAGCAGGTTCTCTATCAGTGCTTGAAGGTTGTGTATCTTGGTGATTGGACCGCTGTAGCACAGATCATTATTGTCGACCACCTCAGCGGCAGAGTTGGATACCAGGAGGATGTATCAAGACTGAAGATGTTTGGCGAGCAGGGCCTGCAGCAAGGTGTTTTTCTCAATGATCAGCACCACCTGACCGGCATCATCTGGTCTACTGTTATATGGTGCTGACATGTTCCTGGAGGATGGTCAGCAGCTCTTCAGCCATAGCCTCGTCTATATCTGGGAGAGTAAATGGCAGTACTTCTTGTACCAGCTCTTTTGCCTGCAGTGTGGGTAGCGTTGTACTGCTGGCAGATATAAAGGATGCGATAGAGGCGTCAAGCATGAAATCCCAACAACAGCTGAGAGGGTAATGCAGAGGGCTTGTGTCAGTGTCCGCAGTGTCTAGCACCTCGAGTATCTGCATGATGCAAGCTCGAGCAGCCATGCTTATTATGTGATCTTAAATGGCAGGTTGAAAACCCCAGACTTCTTTACCTCGGGTGGTTGGAGGCTGGCAGTAGCACCCGTTGCCCCATCCACCATGGTATGGCTCAGGTCGAGGGTGCCGACCTTGAGATTCTCCCAATCTGGTTGGAATGAGCTCCATGGTTTCAGGAGATCCTTAACCAGGTCCTGTGCATAGGACCCGGCCATAACCTTGATGGTACCAGCCTCATCGACTCCGAGCATACCTCGCATCACTGCCCTGTCTTTGATGCACATCCCCTTGATTAAAGTTTTGGCCTTGTTGATGACTGATTGTCCTGCCGTGTCAGTGTTTCTGATGAGATCTCTGGCTGGGATGGTACTTCGGATCTCTCGACATTCTCCCTTCTCATCGAAGTCTAGGAAGGAGATAGGGAAACAGTGTCCTCCGAACCAAGGCATGCCTCGCCCAAGTGAGAGAGATCACCTAGCTCTTTTCTCTCTAGGTCTGTGAGTGACAGAGACATTGTTGGTGTATACATATGTCTTAAACCTAGTCATATCCCAAGTGGAATAGGTGGGCATAGGTAGACCATGTTGTGGGCCAAGGAAATAAGTAGCACTGCTCCGGATACTGGCCCTCTCTACAGGGGCATGCCTTATGGGCTAACCCCCATTTCTGGGTATTGGAAAATCCTCAGTCTGCGGAATCGACTATGCGCTCCCGACTCTGGAAAAGCACACCATTTCTCGTAGGCAACTGTTGTCTCATGAACCTGCCCGGCTTCCATTATGTTTGGCATCATAAAGCTAGACATAGGCCACGATGATCTCAGCCATAGCACTCGTCGCTAGCCCTAGAACCGCAGCTTCCATTAGAGGAAGGCGTTCGCCCATAATCTTGGTGGCAAGAGTATAGGAGGCACCACCGATGGCGATCTTTGGGATGGGATGTGTTATTCCTAGACAGTGGTCAACAACTCTACTTGCCACTGTAACGAGGCCAGTGGCTCCAGCAGCAGGAAGAACCTCATTACCACCCATCATCTTTAAAACGGCCACCTTCGTGGCCAAGTTACTGGCGACATGAATGGCCAGGGTTTAGCATGTGTCAGTAACTTCTGGGTCTTGCTTTTTAGCAGCTTCTCCACCTTCTGGAGACTCGCCTGGCTCTCCGGGAGTTGCTTTACAATCTGTACCGTTGACATCATTGTTTACCCCTGAGGATACAACGCATTTAAACGTGTATGTTCTACCTCGAGAGTGCTAAGCAGATCTACCCAGTCTGCATCTGTTAGCTGATTAGATTGGTACTCGGGAATATCCATAGAATTATGCATAGGAGCTTAAACCATGGACCTATGCACTGAGTACTATGACGTCTTCTGCACTAAATTGACGGACTATAGGAAAAAGTCACCAGATAAGCTCGCCCAGCTCTCTAACACTGAGGTAACAGAGCTATACCTAGAATTTGGTAAGGGACAGATCTGTTTCGTTGAATACCTCATTATTGGCGGCAGTATCGTCGAGTAGCGCCTGTGTACTAAGGGATTCTACAAGGATTGGGAGTATCTGTCGGACGTGTTCCAGCAGCTGCAGGCATCGATGGCATCCCCCGACTATGAGTTGAATAAGGCTCTGTGCTACTACAAGCTGGGAAAAGGCTGTACCACTGAACCATACAGTCCTTGGGTGTGTATGCTGACAGCGTGTTTGGGGGCTGTCGGGCAGACCAAAGCTAGCTCAGGCAATCTCATTTACCATGACTCCCACACCGGAAGATCTATTGCTCAAAGGGCATGAACTATTAGCGGCAGGGAAGACTGGTGATAAGCACAGCAATAGCCAGACCTGACACCACTCGTAGGGCTATCATCCTGCTAGCACTGTTGGGCAGGGTGGCTGGTGTCAGCACGGGTCGCCGTTTGTTGTCCAGCACTCTGTGCATCAGAACAACAGTCAGAATGACAGTCGGAACAATGGTAGCACTGGCTTGTGGAGATGCTTGTGTAACGGGGGTTGGGACGACATGCGCAGCTGAGTTGATGTCAGTGTTAAACCCAAAGTGGACACCGAGGGAACTCCCCTCAACTATCATGTTGTTATAACCCCTAACCACCAGGTCCTCAATATTCACGATCAGGTTGCTCGGAATAAGCCACAGGTATGGAGATATGGCAAAGTCCAGCTGGCGGCGGGCCTTCTGTAAGGCTTGCTGGAACTTGGCAATGAGGCTGCTAGGGCCTGCAATGATGATCATATCCTCGACGAGACTGCTGACTATAGTCTGCACCTCTTTGCCGCTCACCCCATCTACAGAGTGGCGCAGCTTGGTCTGGGCCATCAGAAGACAATAACATAGTGCTTCTAAGAACTGGTTGGTTCGAATGATCCCCGCTGGTGTAGGCCCTGAGGTTGTCTGTGGGATAAAGTATTTCCAGGCATCTGGGTGTTCTTGCCTAATGCCGGTTATGTGTATATTCTGCCCCCTCGCTCCGGACTCTGAGTCCAGATCGAATGAGAACGTCGCTGTCTTCCGACGACCGATTTTTTTGGGTGTTTAATAGGGGAAGCCTGAGTAGTCTCATCTCCGGTCGCCATACATAATGTCTAGACCGATGTTGTCTCCACCGTGGAAACGATAATCTGAGTGGGCATTGAACTCTCGCTGGAGTCTACTGGCTGCTGAGAGGCTGTAGCTAGCAGTACCGACAGGCTGCGGATTGAAATCATTCGTATCAGGCAGGCTTGCGCCCAGCTCATGGAGGATTTGTCTCACCATGTAGTACACATGGAATCTGAGACAGCTGGCAATGAGCACAGCCTCGGGGGTACCAGAATAGGAATGCAGCAAACCTGCGCCGATGCCACATCCTGCTGTGGCACACCACACGGCAAAGTTCAACTGTTGGTTCTAGAACGAGAGATTCGCACCTGCCATCCAGGTAAGAGCTTTCTTCGCATCCTTGATGGTGATTGCAAGGTTGGTCAGTGGACGTGGATTGATGGAGAAGCTGGTGCGGGGCCGCCCGATGACTGTGATCAAAATAGGTGTTAGGTCCGGTATGTCATCCAGGAAACCACATAGTCCAGCTCTTGATGGGTCCAGGGTGTACCCAGGAGGGGCGGTTGGCTCTGGTCAATTGTCATGAGGGTGGCAATGGCAGCCACACCAGCACTGGCTCCAATCACACCCACAACTGTGGTTGTGCGTGCTAGACTGTTGTAGACTGTTTTATATCGCCTACATGTTCTGCGGTACTTTTCTGTCTCGTGGACGAGATTATGTCTGATTGTGTCAATCTGCTGGAGTCGCCAGCCGTGGACTGACCCACCCTCCTCAGCCGCAAGGGCGGAATATAGTTCAGGCTGCTTTCGCCACTCCAATTTAGCCATGGTATATCTAGTTCTTAAACTCGTGCCATCACCTGTAGGATCTGCTGATTAATCATTGTGGGATTCAACTTGGAGAGCCTGGCAAATCGAACAAGCTTGTTAGTGTAGAGACATACCTCCCTCAAACACCCCTCATCCAGCATGATGTCAGGTGCCAGTTGCTTTCGCAGCACTGACATCTGGCACTTCACCTTGTCACTCTGATGGTATGCCCGCCGTTGGTGGAATTACTTGGATTTATACTTCCGTACCCTCTCCTCTTTCCACTGCAAGACTTCTAAAGCCTCATTACACGCGTCATCCAAGTAATCATACAAGTTTGGCCCTATGATGCCCTCCTTCTGCCGGATGAGGCTCTCCCATTCTTGGACAGAGTTGTAGTCCCTTCGTCTCCTTGCCTCTCTGTCATTCTGTTCATACCAGCTCACACGCTGCAGTCGCTTGCCTTCTTGTCGACAATGCATTTCCTGTACTGCTATATCTACCATCCTGGAGAAGGTGTGTGGCTGCTCCTCTATCTCCTTCTTCAACATCTCGGTGAATGCCTGATAGGTATGATATGATATCATGATGATAGGTCAATAAGTAGTAGCAGTGTAAACTCTAATTAGGCATCCGACAGACCATCCATTCTGGCATATGGACTAATAGTGGAGCTGTGAAACAGGTGATTTACGTGGGTGAACATGTTTGGGCTGATCGCTTTCCACAGTTTGCTGGTGGCTCCTGGCAGATATTCTATCACGTCTAACCCTACTTCAGTCAGTGAGCTGTGGTAGGTACTTCCTAGTGCCGGATGTAACACATCGGCGTGTGCGTAGGTGGTGGTATGCTGAGCTACCTTGAAGAGAACCCATTCTATGCGATAATGAACTGCACGTCTACCAACTAGAGATGGTCTGATGAGATTCTCTCTGATTTGGAGTAGCAATCGGACAATCAGCATGGCTATACACTCCGTTTAAACCCCTATATAAGTATAAACAATGGAGCCCATATTTGCTCACTCGACCGGTCTAGCTGATCTAGTGGCTGTGTACGACGTTGATGCTGCCAAGGTTAAGGAAAGCGATGGCAAGTCGTTCGTCCTCCAATATGGAGCAGCCTCCAAGACATTCTCCCTCCATCCCTTCGGTGGAGATGGTGAGAGCTGCTCACTGACCTAAAGGATGTCTCGAAAGAACATCTGGGTCGAGAGAGGGATGGAGACAAAATAGTGTTCCGCTATGACTTCCCGAAGAAGAAGTTCATCCTCCACTCCCTGATAGAGCAGTCACTGGACAAGGTTGAGGATGTTAACACTTTGGACGCTGATCTCAGCTTTCATGTCTTAGAGCCGACTGTGAAACATGCCCCACCGATGTCACATGATGGTATGGTGTTGACCCTGGCGAAACAGCTGCGGGTAGTCTTCGAAAAGAATGCGGTGTGCTACCGCACTGGACCTGGTAGTAATTGGCGAGCGTGGGTGCCACTATATAGACCTCCAGCGGTTATTGACCTGGAAGTCACGCTCCTCTCTACTGTTGTGAAGAAAGATGGCATGGCCCGGAAGCTTTATAACAGGGGGACATCTTTCCAGACATATATAGGAGATGGTACAACCCTTGTTGCAGTGGCCGTAGGATTGGAGTCACTGGAGGAAAGCTCCTGCTGCGTCGCCCCTTTGATGGACCAGAGGAAGCTATCAATATTCAGGAGGGTGTCTTACGGGTTGAGGGTGTGTCACGCTCCTTGAAGGTGAAGGGCTCAGTGAAGCTATTCGAGCATGTCGGGGTCACAAGTCCGCACACAACACCCATTGTGCTAGAGCTGTGGCGTATAGCTGGTGGTAAAGTGAAGCAGCTAAGACCTGCCCCAGATGGGATGCAATTATAGTGCAACAAGTGTTATGTTGCAACAAGAATAATGAGAATTTCCAAAAGTTATTTATAGCGAGAGACTCAATAAACTGATACATTTCATCGCGTACTCAGAATTCTGTTCATTTGCTTGATTATTCAGAATTATTTTAACATAGCTTCAAAATCGTAAGCTACTGTAACTACAGTAAGTCTGTCCTAAGCGATCACTCTATATAGCATAAAGTTTAACAGTCAAGCGCTATAGACAGATTCTGGCCTCTTAATACCGATGATTTGCTATATGATATTACCTACAAAGAACCAACAGATGGTGGTTTGCTATGAAAGGTGATCGACTGCCTATCTTAAAGGTACCCATCTTTGGATCCAATGGAAACTTGGCCCCTTGAGCAGGTCGGAGTGTTACACAAACTCCATCACCGAGACTACCCAGATAACGCAGCTTATTGGGCCGATGCTCGGCCGATACCGGGCCGATACTTTCAGTATCGGCCCGGTATCGGCCCAGCATCAGCCCAGTAAGCTGCATTATCAGGGTAGTGTCTTAGTTGGAATGTAAACGACCCCATTTTCAGGCAAATGTCTGTCCGCTTTAAAATGCAAATTTGTGAATGCGAGCCTATGGCATAGATCTCCTTCGATACGAGATCGAGAAAAGTATCTCGTATGTATTGAGTAGCCATTGGCGCAGTGATTTCCACCGGAATATGGTGGTGGAGAGAATTTAAACTTAAAGGGACACGAGCGCTACTCTCTTCATATCAGACAATATTAATTCACGTAAAACGAGATGATATAATTCCTATAGTAGTCTGTATGACAAGTTGTTAACAGAAAAATAGTCCCTCGGAATTCGTCGTAAAATTCAAATCTGTCGCACATCTGTCGCACACAAAATGAGGTCAAGAATTTGCTGACGTTGCGTAGATGCTGATATCACACGAACCTCTAGATGGATCGAATCGGCTTTAATGTCTGTATCAAGCTACTGAAACAGAGGTTAAAGATAGTACCAAAATCAACGCGATCCACAGTGTTGCTTTGACAGTCCGGTAAGGACTCCCGATATGTCAGGTCTCCGAAGTGAAGTCTGTATAATGGTCTAGTCGCTGTGGTGACGTAATAAGATGGCCGGTCATTACATTAGAGGTGTATTCTAAAAAAAGCCACGCCTCTATTTTTAATTTGGGAGTAGTATTCCATCACATCGCAATATTAATGCGTGACGCTATACCCTCATTGTAAGGAATTACATTGGCTGTTGTATCAGTGGCTGTGGTTGGCTGACACCTATACCGCGTCAACCAAACAGAGACATCGACACATCTAGCTGGCATTAAAAGATTTCTTTTATGCCACAGGCTCTGTTAGAGACTTTTGCGCATGGTTGATTGTAGATGTATTACCTGGATAAGGAAACCGGAACACAGGCGCATTTCTGATCGTTTCATAACTAATGTCTGTCCTGGCATTGTACCGGATGTCATCAGGATCATCCGGAAATCCACCAGCTGCCGTGATAATCGCCGACATCGCCCAGCAGATAAGAACAGCAAATAAAATCTAGAGGTTAACAGAAAAACACCAAATGCAGAGTTGGAAAAGGTACATACAATGTCTTGGTCGTAGCCCGTGCATGTGCATAATTTGTATCAATTGCTAAATATTGTAGAAGAAATTTACTAAGTTACGATTGTTAGATAATTTTAGATGCCATCAGAAACAGATGCTGGGGCCCTGGCAGAAAGTGACATTGGAGAAGATTTTGGTCGGTTTGATATTGGCACGGGTCACCCATATCTTAGTATACATAGATATGATTAACTGGTATGTATAAAAAGTGAAATACAAGAAGTTGATATCCAGTTTCCATACAGTGAGTGACCATACACAAGTCCTCAATGTATATTACCCATGCCCCTACAATTTCTGAGCCGATTGAGTTATTTTTCTGATTTTTCAAACTGGCTCCTCGATTTGAGGCATCAAAATTGGCACAATCACAAAAAAATAACTTCACCCGTTTCCTCATGGCCGAATTATATGAAAAGGGGCCTCCATATATGCCGTTATAGAAATTACTAATTTTTACTGCACGCATGACAAAATCGCCGAATCATATCCAGCAATTGACTTTCAAATTTGTTAACGGGCGTTATTGCACATAAGTCCACTATTTTCCGACAGGGCTATTTTCAAAATCCGGTGCTATTGTGTTCAGGGCCTAGATCGGTAGCGGCAGGCGGAGGCGAGCGATCGAGGGACGCCCGGTGGTGGCCTGACATTGTTCCTACTTACTCAGTAGTAGAGAGGTCACGTGACAAATCGCTGTTCGGGAAATGTTTCGGGTCATTCGACGCTACTGAACACGGTCAGGTTAAATATGTAATACATAGGGATGATTTGTAATGTATGTGTATCTGTGACTGAGCAATTTTTATCATTTAGACATTAAAGGTGCATATTCACACCAGAATGATTGAAAATAAAATTGCTGAAATTGTATGCTTTTATAGGCTTAAATTATGTGCCTATGTGTAATGAAACGAACTAATTCTTAACATATGAAGATTTCATTCCATATAAATTAATATAATTGTTTAAGTTGCGAAATTTAAATAGAAGCACGACTCCCTAATTCAAATTCACAACTTAAAAAATTATATTAATTTATACGTAATGATATCATAATGATTTGTATATATATATATATATATATATATATATATATATATATATATATATATATATATATATATATATATATATATATATATATATATATATATATATATATATATATATATATATATATATATAAATATACTCACAGTTTAAGCCTCTAAATGAATATAATTTAAACAATTTCATTTTCAGTAATTTTGCTGTGAATACGCGCCTTTAATTTATATATTCGCGCACTTCAAAGAAGTTATCGAACTAAACTTGAATTGAATTGAATTGGTACATTTTAGATAATCTGGCGAGGCCTTTGGAAATTCAGTCTACCATGACAACACATGAACCAGTATTTTCACACATTTACGGAGAGGGGATAACCTTTTGTTTGTGTCCATTCACCCACTCAAACCCGACGACACTCAGACTCTGTTGTGCAGGCTTGTATGGGCAGTCTATTTATTATATCAATGGTTCGGTACGTTCTTTCACTCTGTAAAGCACTAAAGAATCGACCGAAACTTGCGATACAATTATTTAAAGCTGCGGGTTTCCACGGAACATTAAAAAGTTTCTACCACATTCATTCAACAAGATATATGAAGTACAAATTTATTTATGATGTACGAAAATCTGAATTTTGTGAAAATATAATGGGACTTGAAACTGTTGCTGCCTTAAACAGCAAGCAGCATCAAGGCGAGTTATGGCAAACATATTCCATATAGAAATTCGGAAATCATAAATGTTGCTATATTCGTGGTCTGGCATGGAACGTGATGCATGTATGACTCGATACAAGACGATTACTACTGAGACCAACAGAAAAACCTGTTTATGGCGGCCACTTTTTGATCCCATACCATGGAGTGATTACTAAAAGCAAGGTTTCTTAGTACAAGCCATTTACCATAGTAAATGTTTTGTCGTGTTCACAAAATGGCAATTCTTTATGGTGTAAGGTCTTACGACCAAGCGTTTCAAAGAACCATCATCTTGTGGCCCAACGCAAGTGTCCGCTATAGACAGGTTTTCAGTATTTCCTGCCTTGTGCATTTACAAATCTAAGAATCCCGTGGGACATTAGCTGACACTGTTATTATCATTTTAGCTCACTTGATCTGAAAAGATCAAGTGAGCTTATTCCAGTGCGACTGCCCATCATTCGTCCGTCATCCGCCCATTCATCGTCCGTCCGTTGTCTGTCATCGATCAACTTTTCGTTTAAACCGCTGGCCCGATTTCAGTTATATTTGGCTGGAAGCATCATTAGGGCATGTCCAATTGCCCCCTTAGTATACAAATTAATATAAGAATGATAACATACTGGAGGAAATTGTTATTGGAAAGACGGTAAAATAGCAACAAGACTGTATAAGCTATTATATACACTTTTCAGTAATGATGCATATAAGTGGCCCTGCATTAGCCATATAAAACACTGCTGGAAAATGCAGGTCTTTCATTCGTGTGGTGTAGCCAAAATCCGGGTCAGTTAGACTGGCTAAAATTAAGCATAAAGCAGCAGCTCTCTGACGAATATATCCAGAGATGAAGAGGGGAAACTTTTCATAGCAGCACATGTACCATCTATAGGATTTTCAAGGAAAATTTCCAATTTGAAAATTATTTAATATCACTCCCTCAGAGATTTTCAAGGTTACTTTGTAAATTCAGAATGAGTAACCACATGCTACATGTATAACTCAGAAAATATGAAAATCCACAACCTTGAAATTAGCGAGTGTGCACAATATGTGCTCAGAACGCCCTAGGTGACCAATTTCACTATCTCTTTGAATGCCCAGCCCTAGATAGTGAAAGAAAAGACTATATCGATAAATATTATAGATTACGCTCAAATACGCTAATATGAACCAACTTATTAATTTTCGCAACAGATAAAAATTACAAACTCTCTGTAAATTTTTAGACGTTATTTTTATACGTGTGAACTTAAATACAATTATTGTATTCCTTGTCCCCCTTGTGCCATGATGTGGCTTGGGTGTAAATAAATAAATAAATAAATAAATAAACGAAAAATGGAAATTTAGTCTTTTTCTCGAGAAGCACTGGGCCGCTTTCAATTATATTTGGCAGGAAGCATCCTTATGGCATAGAGATCCAATATTGTTTAAAGGAAGCCAATTCGCCAATTTGGCCGGTGACCATCCTGTAATTTTGTCGACTTTTAGAAAGGTCTTTAAAAATCTTCTCCGGAAGCGCTTGAGTCATTGATGCAAAACTCATGAACATCATCTAAGGCAACAGCTGAACCAAGTTTGTTCAAGGGAACCTGATTGGATAAATGTTTCGGCGGCCATCTTGGATGACTTGGAGTTTTCATAACAACGACTTCCTTTCCAGTACCACTAACAGATCAAGCTGAAATTTGAGCGATATGATAGGGACTGAAGGCCATTAAGGCCATTACAGTTTATCCATAGAAGGTTGATACATAAACAAACATGTTCGCCGTGGGTCAACGCAAATTTAGCTTGTTTGTCGGCCATATTGGATTTCCTAAAATAAGTCTACTTATTAACCGCTGGGCCAATTCTTGACATAAATTAGATTGGGAAATTTTTCTTGTGGCCATCTCGTTTTGTTCGGTTGTGCCTTTTTGCTTTTTCAAAACTAAGCTAAAATGTTTCGAATCATAGTATGCAAACTCCTTGTCATAAATTATTAAAATGATCACACCATAGAATTAGCCCTGTAGGTGGGGCTTAGAATACACCTTCCGTATCCTCTGCGTGTCGTAAGAGGCGACTAAAGGAGGTAAGGGTGAGGTAACCCTGACAGAAACCTCGAGTGCTGAAGACGGAGGTTCCAGACCGCACGGCGCACTCTAATAAACCATGGATCCACGCACTTAACGCTTATGATCATGTCGATAGTCACTTAGGACTGGCGGTATGATCAGCGAGCGGAAAGAAGAAGAAAGATCACACCATAGAACACTAAGACTAAGTTCGAATACGTTATCGAAGTACTCCGATTAAAGGTATCACGTGGTTTGGTTTTCCCGTCTACGCATGTTCCCTATAATCAGTTATTACGGAAAATAACTTTTGGGGGCACGAGCTCTAGTTCCCATAAATAAGTATTCTTTCAGACATCTGCTATAAAGAAGTACAATTGTATATATAGTGGGACGCCATCTCTCCGTGTCTGATTGTTATTCATCATCTTGGTAACGTATTAAAGGAATACTCACCTTATCTTATACTAACTATTCAGTGATAGAATTTGCCACCCACAATCCATCCATGGCATTTTAGCTTTTAATTATGCCGACAACGAAAGATATTCAGGCTTTAGTACCTAAATGTTGATACATTTCTACAGCCTAAGATGGCTGTAATGATTTATCTTTCAACCAATCAGAAAAACCCTAGTGTGTCTGCCTCGGTATATACGCTCAGCATAGCTTCTACGTGCCAGCTATAGTTTGGCAATGTGGTATAAAAGCAGTCATACAGGTAAGTTGTTGAATATTTTGAAACTAATTTGGCTGGAAGTTGTTGTTGCCATAATGAGTATTACATAATAAGGAATGTAATGCAGTGTACTTACATGACATCACACACTATCGCTTGAGGAGACAAAATGGTGGCGATTGCTGTTCAACGTTTACTCGATATTACAAAGCAGAAAAATGTGATACAGATAGGGGAATGTGACAGGATATGAATGATATGGAATCCTATAAAACACAGTCTATAGGTGCAACACAACATTTGATATGAGATTAGCATCTCTTTAACAACGTACCGCAAACAGTTCAAATAATGGAAAGCGCACCCAATGAAAGCCACGTGTTCGCGTCCAGGCTGGCATCGGGATCTTGACCCAGTTTATATATTGTGACAGTAATAACACCAGGAAAATTGATCTGCAAATAAACACGTGTTCCACATCTTGTTGCTGCAATTCATGAATTATATACTTATAGTTAACTGGCCTGTTTTCGTAACGGTGTCATGTGAAATAGAGGGTTCAGATCTGCCATCATATTTAAAATCTATATGCAAACATAATTTTAATGGAAAAAAATATGATATCTCTGAAATACCATAAAGATCCATCCCAGACATATATACGAGGTGCGAATATACGCTAAGAAATTAGTGAGCAATACAAATATGAAAATGCTGATTATTCTGATTTCACACTTTTCAATTCATCTTTCCAGGGTATCCACCCATCATATGACGCCATAATCAACTACGTGACGTGTCGAATGACATCATAATGAATGACGTCATGAATGACGTAGATAAGTACGTCACTAACGCACATTTGAAGACGGGCTATGCGTTGTTGTACGAATTGTATGGCTTTACTATTTAATAAATATTCTGTTAAATAGTTTGAAACTAATTTGACTGGGCGGTATTGCTACCACAGCACCCAGTCAAATTGGTTACAAAATATTCAACAGCTTAGCTGTATGGTTTTCAGGAAATTGATAGTTAGGACATTCGGGGATCGATCAATCCCAACACGGCGATGTGTGGGTTGAGCTTAGCTAGTGATGGGGGGGGGGCATAGCTAAAACTGGAAAGATGAATTCCGGCAGTCGTTCAACCGCATATACGTCACTATAGTCACGCCCAACACTGATATGCATAGGACTTACTGATAGAAAACAACGCAGATTCTAGAAGCGATGTCGCCGGCATTGGCTGTAGTATTGGCGGTATTTCAAATTAGTTTTCTTGTTGAATGCGATCGTGCACGTATATTTCTATTAAACAAACTAATTTACCACAAATTGGCTTTCAGGGAGTTGTACGCCAAATCCGGCAGATTTCACCATTTAAAATTCATTGAAATATATGCACACGTCCAAGTGAGATAAATGTTGCCTTCCAAGAGATAGATGGAACCAATAAATTAGCGTCATTATGTCCCATACAGATTATCAACTTTCTGTTGGAAATCGATCGTCATGTTCGTGGATAAAAGCAGTGTTTATCATTAACTGAGAACCTTTCAGGTGAATCGTTGTGTATTTTCTGAAATAATGACGTATATGTGATATATTTATGTGAAGCTATATGAGTCATGTCATTCACATTTTAAAATACGTCACCTGTTAGCCGACGTCACAATCAAATGATGTATGCTCGACACAAAGGGGCAAAGGTCCGATAGTAACTGTTTGAGGTTACTACATCGTCATTTGTACATTTACAATTTAATACACATTCTCTTGAATATTTTTTAACTGACTTGACAGGCAGCAACAGGCTGAAACAGCTATCAGTCAAATTAGTTTCAAAATATTGAAAAATTTGCCTGTATAGTTACCTTGAAATTGAGAATCGTGGAACCATAGTGTTCAGTTCAAATCAGATGCCCGTACAAAGCTTAGTGAGGAATGGGCGGGACACAGCTTGAAATGGATCCCCATATAGGTTATGTAGCCTATCTACATCATTTAGCGCTATATTAGGCGTGATTACTGACTGGCACCTCAATGTTCTAAGGCTGAACAAGAGCAATCAGAGATTGAGGATGTCACATAATAAAGACTTTTCGGATTTCTCGGATGTTTTGGTATTATACAGAATTTTTAGTACGTTCCGATTTTTCAGATTTTTCGATGTTTTCGGATCACATCATGCTCAAAGTTGTGGAATCCTAGTGTATGGTCACAGCCCTTCCTGTTAAAATGTGATCCAAATTGCACCAGTAGTTTCCAAGAAATCCAGAACTCGATCTGATCCGGATCCAGCTTCTTTTACCCGTATCAGGGCCAGTCAGGGAATCCTCTTGCACTGCAAGAAGTTATTGGTTTGATTGGCGTCTATCGAGTCCATAATTCCAGGTCCCATTCACACCATTCTAGGTTGGTTTTATTTCAGTCGGTAGCATCGGTTATAAAGGCGCTATGGCCTAGTGTTTGGCTGCCTCACTCTGGCGGCAGGGAAACGGCATCGGTAACTTTCACAGTTTTTACACTGGTACACATTTATGCTCCTGGGTGGAGAGAGGCACAGAGGAATGAATGAGATTGCCTATGTTTCCAGCGATCGTCAGTTGGCCGAACAGAGACGCGATCATGGGGTCGCCAGTTTCACAGTTCTGTCCGTTACCGCCTGAGATCCGCCTACTCTGCACAGTAAGTTCCTTCGTTGCGTTAATTAAGCCAACTCGGAGACAGTAGTATACAGACAGACAGACAGACATACAGACAGACAGACAGACAGACAGACAGACAGGCAGGCAGGCAGGCAGGCAGGCAGGCAGACAGGCATGCAGGCAGACAGACAGGCAAGCAGCAGTAGGGATCCCCTAATTCTAAGTGTGCTTTCTTGGTTTCTGGTCAGTACCCGTAACAGTGGTCCAAGCATTTGTATGGTGGTGGCTCTTCAGACAATGGTCTGGTTTTAGGGCGCTGCGTCTTTTGCGCTACAATTGTCGTGAGGCAGCCCACATAATCCTGCGAGCGAGGGAAAGTCCCTAAGGGTGGCTACTACCTGCTAAACTAATAATTTAGTATAGCATTAAGCTCATATGGGCACAAATCATACATCCTGGCTAAACCGTAACCGTAGCTTAGGATCTTACACAAAAGACTGCCGGGTACACAACCAACCACAGTATGGTGTAGCTAAAAAAAAATTTGGGGCATCTACCAAATATCCCGCACAACTTCGGAGGGACGTCTAGCACCTTCATCCTTTCTTTTTCTCTCAACTCCACGAGGTATTTCAATACTTCTCTTCTCTCTGCACATCAGCGGTTAGCTTAACCACCTCTCTCAGTCTAGAATGTCTGACTTTAACCATGTCTTCCGATTCCACTGTATAGTTTAATCAATATAGCGTGAATGTACGCGCGGACCCACACGCGCCAAGAGGTACCGCTAGCCACTCAGATGGTTCTCCCCGAGGATGCGTAAGCTCTTCACAGGGAAGGAACGAACGAGAGGACCAGCAAACGTTTGTAACCCGTTCCAACAGTATTGAAGCGACAGGGAAACTGCATTTTCGGGGCTCAAGCGCTAACAGAGGCGGCATTCCTATTCTTCCGCGACACTGCCAGAGTGAGGCGGCCAAACACTAGACGATAGCGCCTTTATAACCGATGCTACCGTGTTTGCCCACGTACGCGAGAAATTAAAAGCCTTTCTAGGTTAGATTCGTTGTATGATCACTAAGAATAAGATGAATTAACTTGGATCAAATTAAAAAATTATCAATTGTGCACACACGTTTGACAGATATCCGCTTACGTAGCTGAAATTCCCCAATGCACTTTAGTGAAAGCAGCAATCATTCCATGCACCCATACGCCGAGTAGAATGAATATGACAGCAATGGTGATTGGGCGGATAAGGCGCATTAACAGTGCAACAGTCCCAGTTAGAGCGAGAATAACCTGGACCACCTGTGCAGCCATCAACGAACCAGTAATCTATCAGTAAATCAGAAATAAAGATTAGATGTCAAACATGAATACAATCAGCATTCAAAATATTTAACTAAAATTAGCCTAAATCAATTCTGGAAAGCGAAGGGATCCAATCTGTCACTCAAGTAGCTGATGTAATAATCAGTTATGTTACGTCACAATCATAATGACCTAGGTCTGTCACGAAACTGGAAAGTCCGCCACCAAAGCGTCTAAATTGAATGCCTTTGGTGTATTTACAATTCAATAAAAATATCGTTCAATATTTCGAAACTAATTTGACTGCGGGCTGTTGATACCACAGTAGCAACAGTCGCGCGCGTCAAATTACTTTCAAAATAATGAACAGCTTACCTGAATAGCTACTTTGAAATTTGAAATTCAGGTTTTAGATTTAATTTCAATAGCTGCCGCCAAAGTTATTGTTACCTAGTTATATTACTAATATTATGTGCACTATGCCACGCATCATTTTGAACGCATAGCAAATACAGTTAGACTCCAAACTACTTCTAGACAGCCATAGGAGGTGCCAATTCGGTACTTCTATGTTCTATCATTTCAGGGTTATGGCTAAAAATATATATTTTGGTATGCACTCAGTGCCTCAGTGACCTAGATATTTGACCATTTAACCCTTTCTTGACGAATCCGGCAAAAACCAGCCTATGCAATGGTCTTAAGGAATGTCCATTTGCAGGCCAAGAGAACACTGTTTTTGAAAATTTGCCACTGGAATGACTGGCTCGATACCTATCTCTTGGCCTGAGGTGGACATTCATTAAGCACATTTAGTCATTAATTTGTTGGACTGAAACTCACACTCATTCGAGACAGCTAGAATATAGATGTGTGTGTGTGTGTGTGTGTGTGTGCGTGCGTGCGTGCTTGCGTGCGTGCGTGCGTGCGTGCGTGCGTGCGTGCGTGCGTGCGTGCGTGCGTGCGTGCGTGTGTACCAAATTTGGTGTCTCTACCATTACGCATTTGACAATGCAAGAGAAGAGAAACACCTAATTTGACGCATCCATTCATATTTTGCTGCACTAGAGGTAGTTTGAGATTAGGTCCAGCGTTATGTATTTAGGTCAAGTGGTCACTAAGTGCAGCCCCATATCAAAATATGCATGTTGGTCATAACTGTCGAATGCAAGAAGCTAGAATCACCAAATTTGGCATATTCATTCATAATGGTCTATGGCTCAAATTTACAAGTCACTGACGTCACTATGTACATCCGCAAAGCAGACTGCAATGGCGTGAGTTAGCACTTCCACTGAGTGCAGTACAGTTGTTATTATTATTTTACCTTAGCCCATTCTGCAGTCCAAGGTGGTATATTATCTTCTTCTGGAGTCCCTGTCATGTTGCCATAATCTACTACTGTTCGGTTATTGAATTCTAAAACGCAACAGACACATTAGGTTTGTTTTAAACAGATATAATTGATAGGTCCATGCAACCTCGCAGCAACCGGACATTGATTTTACGACAGAACTCGAAAAGGATTACTAGGATACATGTCGCCGAAAACTCGCCTCACAACACAGGGATCCGTTCAGAGCAATGCCTGTCTTATTTCTAGCCAAGCGCCGCCCACATTTCAACTTGTTGGAACCGATTGTATAATCTGAAACTTAAATTCCCAGAATCCCAAATTCTTCTTCTTCTTCTTCTTCTTCTTCTTCTTCTTATTCCTCTTCTTGTTAACTAGCCTCCTTCAACTTGCTGAAGATTCTGCTAGCTTGTGGGTGTGTACGCATGCAGAAGATGGGTCAGAAAGACGATAAATGATATACATGTTGGATTGTCTCTTTAAAACAGGCTAATGAAATCTGATAACTCCACAAGTAAGTTGTTGACTATTTTGAAACTAAGTCAATGGTAGCAGCAGCACCCAGTCAAATTATATTGCAATAGCTGTCTGACTAGGCGCAGCTCGTGGTCATTATGTAGCAAGTCCAGGATTTTTTTTTTATCGTTTGTTGTCAAAAGCCTATAACATTACTATAGGCCACATGTCTAGAGTGTTATGTGCGTGATTGGGTTGAAGATGCTATCACCAGCACACCTAAAGAATACATTGGTGATGCATATATCTGATATTCGATCCATATGCACATCCATTACTTAAGTACCTTATCAACGTCGTTTGTTTGAACTTGTTTCGATTAGCTAAATATATTCTTTCACTTAGACAAGGGTTTATACTATGTTCAAAGCAATGACTCATTTCCCCTATTGATGCCTTGATTGTCATATTTGCCAGGTTTGTCATCAATCACGACCAATTTGCCACATCGTTAGTTTTGCGTTGCAGCCGTCGCTCTGATTGGACATAAAACATAGATATAGGTTCATTAGGTGGTGCTGTACATATGTCTGCGACATATGTAAGTAAAGTAATTCCATTGCTTTGCTCTACGAAGTACGCCTGGTATTA
This sequence comes from Chaetoderma sp. LZ-2023a, assembly GCA_034401795.1. Lineage (NCBI taxonomy): Eukaryota > Metazoa > Mollusca > Caudofoveata > Chaetodermatida > Chaetodermatidae > Chaetoderma > Chaetoderma sp. LZ-2023a. Next base: position 299 of record JAVVLW010003179.1, on the reverse strand, counting down.
CTACGATTGCATAATTCGCACAAATGCAGTTATTCTAACAGATATTCTCTTGAGGCTACAGTTAAAGCAAAATTATACATGAACAGATCTACTGACACAGAAACGTAGGCAGGCACACGTAAACACGGGAATGTGATTAGGATATTGCTTCACAGTGGGGAGTATAAACCCAAAATATTTGTCTACGCTTACCTTGTATCGCATTGCAACCCCATCTTGGGTCTCCAGCGGCCATCATGAACGGTATGAAGAACACCAAGGCAGGCCCTTGGAAAATAGGCATTCTGCAAGATGAGATT